>PVJS01001694.1:22927-65471 GCA_004027185.1 Glis glis
AAACCGGGTCTCACGAAGTTGCAGAGGGCCTCACTAAGTAGAGAGAGAGAGACAGGAGACAGGGAGAGAGAGAGAGAGAGAGACAGGGAGAGAGGGAGAGAGGGAGAGAGAGAGAGAGAGAGAGAGAGAGAGAGAGAGAGCTGAGGCTGGCCGCGAACCCGGATCCTCCGGTCTCCGCCTCCCAAAGTACTGGGATTACAAGCGTGCGCCACCATGCCCGGCTTTATTTTTTTTAATTTTTGAAACAGGATCTCACTAAACTGCAGAAGGTCCCACTAAAGGGGTGAGGCTGGTCACAAACCTGCAGTCCTCCTGTCTCAGCCTCTCAAGTACTGGGATTATAGGAGTGCACCACCACACCCGGCTTGGGATTTATTTTTCAACATTTTAAAACTGTATAGATAAAAGAAGAAATTTTATTTACGTTTATTTTGACATGTTTTATTACAGTAAAATTTGAAAAAATAATCTATAAGTTTTTCATTTTCCTTATGTCTTTTTTGTTATAATTGGGCTTGAGCCCAGGGACATTCTACCTCTGAGCTACACCCCCAGCCCTTTTTTATTTATTTTTTATTTCGAAAGAGGGTCTGATTAAATTACTGTGTGCTTGCCTGGAACAGGATCCTCCTGTCTCAATATCCAAAATACTGGGATTGCAGGTATGCGCCATTGTGCCCAGCTACTTTCCTTATGTCTTATTTTGTGAAAATTCTACTCTTCTTGCCTTAACGCTGTCGCAGTAGCTTCCCTATCTTTTGGTATTTCCCAACCTTGTTTTTTATTATAAATATGAACTCATATTTATCGCACATATTAATGGGTTTCAGTGTGACATTTTCATACTAACATATATCATGCTTTTTTTGTGGTACCTGGGATTGAACCCAGGGGCGTTTTACCTCCGAGCTACACCCCTGGCCCTATTTCTTATACTTTATTTTGAAACCGGGTCTCACGAAGTTGCGGAGGGCCTCACTAAGTAGCTGAGGCTGGCCGCGAACCCGGATCCTCCGGTCTCCGCCTCCCAAGTACTGGGATTACAAGTGTGCGCCACCACGCCCGGCCCATATATCATGCTTTAATTGTATCCACCCTCCCTTGCCCTCTTCCTCACCCATCCTCCCCCTCCCTACCACCTTTCCCCTTTCCTGATAGTCACTCTTAACATGATGACACCTACCTCCATACATTTTCCTGAAAATGTCATGATTTTATTCTTCAGGACTGAAAAATATTCATATATGTGTGTATTTGTAATATATATATATATATATACACATATATATCTATCTTCATCCCTTCACCTGTTGATGGTCACTGGGCTGATTCTATAACTTGGCTATTATGAATCATGCCACAATAAATATAGGTATGCAGGTATGTCTCTTGTATATGGGAATGCTTCCTTCCTTTTTTCCTTCTTCATTTTTTTTCAGCACTTGAGATCAAACCCAGGGACTCACACATCCTAAGCAAGGGTTCTATCACTGAGCTACACCCTCAACCTTGTTCTCACTTAGACTATGATTTTTGTTTCTATTTCAATACTCTGTTTTTCTCTTTCACTGGTATTTGTTTTTGGAGTTGGCAGTTTCTGGGTCTACTGGCACCCCTGCCAAGGAAAAGAGCTTCTCTGGTATCAGGACCAACACCATCCCCTTCTGTGAAACACAGTCCACCTTGTATTTTATCCCAGTTTTCAACAATTAGCACATAGTAATTGTCAGCACTGCTCCATATCTCATCACCTAGTCTATTCTGCTCCAGTATTGCTCACAATGTGCTGTATCCTTTTACTGCTAACACTGTGCATGCTGGTTGTTTGGGCAACCTAAACATGCCTCATTCTTTTATTTTTCCCAAGCTACACTGTCAACATCTGCATAAAATCCCCTGAAACGGCTTCCTTTCTGGTGTCCCGGCTTCCGCTGCGTGCATCACCACCCATCCGTCCTATCTGTGCATCTTACTGTGGAGTGATCACTTCCAAAACAAATGTCAGTATGTCGTTCTTATGCTTAACTTTTGTCTTATGCTTAACTTTTGCTCATGGATACACCTTTAAATCATGACTGTTGTGTGTATGTATGTCACTGTCAACATGATTTACATTATGATGCATCAATAAAAGCATATAAAAAGAAGTAATTATAAAAAATCATGATTGTGCTCTTCAATATCTGGCAAAATGTAGCCTTAACTACTTCACAGTCATCTCATAGACTGTTCTCCCATCAGTTCATTGCACTTGCACGTACCTCACTGGCCTTCCTTTTAGTTTCTTAAGTAGTCCATGCAAATCTTGCAGTAGTGTCTTCACATACGCTACTTCTCTTCTAAAGTTTCATCGAGTTAATCTCAACCCTTATGTTAGGTGTTTTACTAATTCAGTTTTTGCTCTCTCAGCAAAGAATATAATCTATTAGACACATACACTTAGAGTAGCAGCTACTAATTAGAGTTTCTAATTGAGTATTCATTTTTGTGACAGTTTGGTCATTGTTAGTTTTCCTAAGTAAACTCCATGAACACAGGAGTCCCCCCCACACACTCATCTGATTTGATCCACTTTTGTAATCAGATGCCTGCCAATCAAAAGACCCTTGCCTATGTTGTGGGCATTCATTGCATACTTTTGTGCAAAAAAAAAAAAAAGGAATGGCTTTAGTTCTTTTTCTCTTTGCTCTTTCTAGAGTGAAGAAAGATGTATGCAAAGGCAGAATTTGTGTATAGATTCATCTGTGAGTGCTGGTTTCTTCTTCTTGGTTATTTTGGAGTTCTCTGTCAGTTCCACAGCCGGGAAACAGACTGCGGTAGAAAGTTCTTGGTCTAATTTCCAGGTCCAGAGTATATTTGTTAAGTACAGTCTTGATAGACAAGGCTCTATCACATTGCTTGTTCCTAAAGCTCTGTTCAAATTTTAAAAAATCTACATTATCCAGAATGCTACAAGAGCTTTTTCTGATATTTCTCCTTCCAATAGAACTTTTTCCCCCACAAATCTGTTACCCTAAAGTGCAGTGTCATTTCAAGTTTTATTTCTAATTCTGTTAGATATTTCAATATCCAAATGGGTCATAGGGTAAGTAGAAGAAGGAGATAGTTCTTTGCTTTCCTCCCTGGGGTAATATGAGTCAATATGTAACACAGAAAAATTTGTTTTCTATGAATATAAAATATTACTTCCAATTCAAAGAGCAAAAGGTAAATGTGCCTAATAAAAAACTAAACAAAGTGTCTGAAAAACTATTTTACAGGAAAATGACTACTAAACATATATAAAGACAAAGATATGAAATGAAATGAAAAGTAATACATATCACACCATTTAAACTTGTCATAGTAGTAACAAGGTAAACTTCTGACTGTCCTGTTTTCCTGGGCCTTGCTATCTGTTCTTTTTCCTTAATGTCTTTCATCTTATTGGCATTCATTTCTTAATGTCTTTTCATCAAACTGGTAATCAAGGGAAATAGGAATTATTACATTCTCTTTTTGGAAGTGTTTTATTTTGGATAAATAATACAATTTTCAGGTATCTAATAAAATATCAAGTGAAAAAGCATTTTGTCCCATCAATTAACTTGTGCTAAGTTTTTCCTTCATCTCCACTCAATATAATACTAGTATATATGAACAGTGATGTTCATTGTACCATTTAAAAATAAAAATTCCACCCCAACATTAATGTTCATCAAAATAGGAGAGATTAAATAAATTGATAAATTATAAAATACAATGAAATTATTAAAAAATGTGGTATATACATATCTAGATGAATGAGACAATTGGAAAGATTAAATTTAGATATTAAAAAATAATATGAAATTTTAAAAAATAATGTCATCTATATCTATGCTCTAGGTGAGTAAGGCAGAAGTCCCAATTGTATCTAAAGCATCATTGAACTTTCTTGAGAAGGAAGAGCACACACACGGTACATTTCCTGGAGAAGTACATGAGAAAATGTAAACAATTCTTCTCTCTGGATAGTACGATTTGGTAGTCTGGAAAGAAGAATGTACTGTTTACTTTCCAAATCATAGCACTGCTTAAATGTGTGAGTGTGCATGTTTGTGTTAATACACTTTTAATACTCTTGCATTGTAAATTGGACATACTATAATATGTAGAAGAATAAAAAGAAGGAAAATTAAAATGGCAGTACTTGTGATAGAGACACTGGTGCTCAGTTGTTTTGGGGGGTTATTGTTATGATGATTATCTAAGTGTTGCAGGGTGGGAAGGAAGTTGGGTAGAGTGTAATGTACCTGGGGAGAATAGAATAGTAGACTGACAGGGGAGCATCAGTTACCACTTGTAATTTTCAATTCTTTTGAAGATAGAGAATATGTTGCTTCATTGTAATCAATTGCCTCATTGGTTCAGTTTTGCTATTACGTTTTTCCTATTTTATTTTCGTAGATATTTCTGTAAAAATGTAAAGGCACATTATGTATGTATGTATGTATGTATGTATGTATGTATGTATATTTGGTACTGGGGATTGAACCCAGTAGCATTCTATCTCTGAGATACACCCCAGTCTTATTCTATTTTTTATTTTGAAACAGGGTCTCACTAAGTTGCTGAGTCTGGTTTTGAAATTGTGATCCTCCTATCTCAGCCTCCTAGCAAAAGCACATTATTAATTAGTGCTAACTAGATACAATTTTAAACATAATTCAATAAATTTAATAAATTAAGTATTCTAAAATACTCAGATTTTAATTAAGGAGGTTCAAGTTTGTTATTGTAGACACTCTGGAACTTGAAATATGTAGGTATATATTTAGTATTAACAAGCAAGAAGATATTCTGTGCTATAGCCCTTGGACGAGTCTCTTGTATTTGTATCTTGACTTTTTAATTTATAAAATTAAACAGTAACGCCAGTCCTATTAACTTCAAAGGGGATGACATTGTTAAAAAAGTGTAGTGCACTCTACAAGGGCATAGAGATGACTAACAATGCAAGCCAGTTTGTGTCATCAAGAGCAGCATCGGAACACACTGCATCACGCTGTCATTGCATGATGACAACAGCTTCCTTTTTGATAAGTATTCCAATTTCCTGTGCTGTCTCCTATATTCACCATACAATGCTCTAACATTTTTTTAAAATTAATTCCTTCATACTACTTTTATGCTTAAATATCTCCAATTGCTTCCTAGCACAATAGAATGAAATCCAAACCCCACCATGACCTAGATGATTGCATGCAATCCCGCCTTTCGCATATTCCCGAGTTCTTATCATATTCCTTCCGTGGCTCTTGTGGCTAAGGCAACTTAATAAACTTTAAGCACACCACTTTCTTCCTTCATGTTCTTCCTCTTTTCCTTCCATGGAATATATTTTCCCTAGACATTTACATTAATTTTATGTGATATTTATCTCTACTTACATACCATCTCCTCCATGACCACTCTGTCAAAAACCCTGCTGTCAGTCTTTAATCACCATGAACACTTTCGTATGTTTAAATTTATTTGTTGTCTGAATGATTCCACCAGTGTGTAAGATACATTTGGATAGAGGCTTTATTT
Organism: Glis glis; assembly: GCA_004027185.1. NCBI lineage: Eukaryota > Metazoa > Chordata > Mammalia > Rodentia > Gliridae > Glis > Glis glis. Next base: position 28,481 of record PVJS01001694.1, read on the forward strand.
TCACTAATTTATCCCCCGAAACTAAAAGAGGCAAATAATAGGCTCACAAAACATAATCACTGAAGGAATAGATCAATGAATATTTGGATGAATAAATGATGTGTGACATAAAAACTACCTAGCTGTTTTGCTTTCTTTGCATTTCATATAGGTTTTCTTTCTTTCTTTCTTTTTGACATCTAATTTATAAAGACAGGAGTTGTATCTCATTTTAATAATCTATAATAAATCATTCTAAAAATTTGATGATTATTGATTCAGGTTTTAATGGAATTAGAACTTGCAAAGTGACATTTTCTATCTGATCTCCCATACAGACAGTTGGACGCGTATTTATCTTTGCTATAAAGTGTTTTTAAAAAATATTGATATGGTTAGTTTTATATCACTGTTTCCCACTGATTTTTTTCTCGTGTGTGTGTGTGTGTGTGTGTGTGTGTGTGTGTGTGTGTGTGTTACTAGGGATTGAACTCACAGGCATTCTACCTCTGAGCTACACCTCCAGTCCTTTTTCTTTTTTCTTTTTTCTTTTTTTGTTTTGAAATAGGGTCTTGTTAAGTTGCTGAGAGTCTTGCGAAGTTGCTGAGGCTGGTCTCAAGCCTGTGATCCTTTTGTCTCAGCCTCCCAAGTAGTAGGATTACTGGCGTGCACCATCACTCTCGGCTTCCCACTGATTATTTATTGCCAATGGCACAGAGAAATGAGATGTTACATGTGTGCTTCTCTAACTACCAGGCTTTTAGGTACGTACTCACACTGCAGCTCTTCCTAGTGTGCCCATCTGTTGTATTGTGTAAAGAAAGCAGACAGGCTTCAGCAGTCTACCAGGGTTTCTCTCATTTTTACTTAACAGCTTTATGTAGGAACCTCAATGCCAGCATCTGGACATTATGTCTTCAAATGAGCTCAGTGCTGCTTTGTGAGCCTAGAAGAAATAAATTTGAACTTGGTGGTTTCTTGTTCAGTTTTGTTTTGACTTATATATCTCTTGCATAAGTGCCACTCCCTATACCACATCCAAAGTAATAGCTTCTTTATGATGCCTGGTTATTTATTATTCTTAAGAAATAAAGGTCTGAATAATACAGTGATAAAACATTAGTGAATTAATTAACAAATATTTAATTAAAGAAAGTTAATTATTTTAAACCAAGTAGCTATTTGCTTGTTTTTTAAAAATATGCTAAGATCCATAGGTTAAATGTTTACAGTTCAGCCAGACATGGAGGTGCACACCGGTAACCCCAGTACTCGGGAGGCTGAGTCAGGAGGACTGCAGGTTCAAAGCTAACCTCAGCACCTCAGCAGGTCCCTCGGCAACTTAGCAAGATTCTGTTTCAAATAAAAAATAAAAACAAATAGTTTGAAATATAATGCCCCTGGGTTCAATTCTTAGCACCAATGGTGAAAAATGTTTACAGACCTTATTTCATTTAGTCATGAGATTTGGTAACTTTACAAGTTCATACAGCTGATAAATGATAGACCAGACTGTGAACTCTTGACTGCCCCCACAGACCATAGTTTTGGAAGAATCAGTTAGTCTTAGGGCTACATACTTATAAAATACAGTGTGTATACTATTCATTTGTTTGTTTATTTGTTACTGGAGATTAAACATAGGGGCATTCTAGCTTCCAAACTACACTCTTTTTTTTTTGAAACATTTTCCTGCTACGTTGCTGAGGGTATCATTAAGTTGCTGAGGTTGGCCTCGAAACTTTGATCCTCCTGTCTCAGCCTCCCAAGCACTGGTATTACAAGCATGGATCACATTGCCTGGCTCCTACGTACACTATTCTTATTATTCCTAGATGAGATTTGAGCATTAGAGTTCTTTGTCCAGCAGCAGTTTCTTCCCTTGGCTCGTGACCACCAAATAAGGAGTTAGGTCCTAATTTCATGCAATGTCCAGTTACCCTTACTTTTTTATGCGTTTGGGGACATACAAATAGTATTCTCAACACCTGCCACTTAGAAAAGCTAGTTGTTGATTATTGCATTTAACTAAAGGAATCTCTGTAAGGCTAAAATAATGCAGTATACACAGGAGGTAGGAAGGCTGCTACTTTAAAATGCATTCAGCAGACCACAAGGCTCGTATCTGCCGCCTTCCTTTGGGCAGTCCTTGATGATCTGACTCTGCATCCAGAGCAATAGAAATCAGGGAAAGAGGCCTGAGGGTGAGATGACAGGAGGTACACACATAGTCCAAATCTGAATGATTCCTTGAGTTTTCGTTTGTTTCTGCCAGTTCCCAAGGAATTGGAACTCTGCCAGTAAAAATGACCAATTGCTCATTTGTCAGGTTAAATATGTTATATGATTGATGCCCCAATTGCTAGTAAGCAAGAAAGGGGCAAAAAAGTCAGCTATCAACCCTATTTCAGGCATCAGTCTAAGATTTCCATTGTTACAATGATTGACAACTCAGATTAATACCTCAATTCAAAGGACTGGAATGTTAGGACAAAAACTCTTGTATTTACCTGGAATAGGAAAGTAAACCAACAATTGAAGCAATTCTTGTGTATTGAACTGAGAAATGGTAAGGACTGTGGTGAACTGGAAGCGGAAGGCCTGCCTGAGGGAACAGCTATAAATAATTTTCACCTGGATTTTAAGAACTGAGGATAACTAACTTGAAATCTGGCTGCATATTATTGACTTCTGGACCCTATTGTGATCAATTCAAACTGCACATATTGTATGTTGGAGAGGCATTAAAATGGGGTATTATTTTTACCACCTTGACACCTAGAGCTGCACCCCAGGAATTTTTTTTTTTATCTTTGGAGACGATGCTGAATTCCTGCCAGACCCCTCAGCTCTGCACAACCTTGTCTCATGGAGTCCTTTGAATCCAGAGTTTCTCTAGTGTGTCATGAAGGGACCTGTGCCCAATATCACCAATTTCAATACAGTCACCTCTGCAGGAGCTCCCAACGCACATTTAAATACCGCACATTGCTGCAAGAGCCACAGCATGGAGACAACAGGGACAATAGTGTTGGGAAGAATGGAAGAAAGGAAGAGAGAAAGAAAGAGAGAAAGAGAGGAAGAAAAAGGAAGGAAGGAAGGAAGGAAGGAAGGAAGGAAGGAAGGAAGGAAGGAAGGAAAAAAAAGACTGATAAATTTCATCCTGTTTCCTTTTGAAGTTAACAGTAGCCAGACATGGTGGCCTATGCCTGTAATCCCAGTAATTGGGAGGCTAAGACAGGAGGATCCCAAGTGAGAGCCCAGCTTCAGCAACTTAGTGAGACCCTGTTTCAAAACAAAGAATAAAATAGGGCTTGGGATATAACCCGGAGGCAGAATGCGCTTGGGCTCAATTCCCAGTAAAACACACACACACACACACACACACACACAAGTTACCGGTGGATTTCAGTGATATTCCTACCACATACCTTCTCAAGGATGTAAACAAAAATCCTGGAAAAGATGTGAGCTTCCTTTCTGGTAGTGTTGGTAGACCCCACTCTGTACTTGACACCCCAAACTAGGCCTGCACTTGGAAGCTTCTCGGTGTTCACATGTCCACTTTTCCAGGAGGAGGGTGTCTCCTTGCAACCTGCTTACCAAGGAGGTGCAGCATGGGAATCAAGGAGGCCACGGAAGCAGAGAGTACACCGCTGCTTTCCTCAGCCACTGCGGCACCAGTGTCCTGGAATATGATTCAAAGGCTTTACAAAACTCACTCTGCTGCTGATGCAGGAAGACATTTGTTTTTTTGTGTACAACACTTGCTGCTGTTTTTTCCTTGAGACCAGCCAACTCTCATATTTGATCCATCTATGACTTTACCCCAGTGTACAGTTTTACTCCCAGGTTCCCAAAATTATCTCTATCTCCTAAGAAGTAAATAACCAATAAAATGGCAATAAAATGACCAAAAGAGCAAAGGTTATTTCAAAACCCTTTTATTAGAATAAAAATTATCTGTATAATAATGTTCTTATTATATTATTTGTGAACACAAAAAATGGAAGTAGTGTGAATGCAGGGTTAAAGAGTGAAAAAATTATAGTTTATTCACACAGGAGGATATTATGCATATGACAACAGAGGTGTGACATATTATTTTGGTGTATGTGTGGTACTGGGGATTGAACCCACATATGCTCTAACACTTAGCTACACTCCCAGCTCTTTTTTGAAACAGGGTCTCCTTAAGTTATTGAAAGGTGGCTTTGTACCTGCAATCTTCCTGTCTCAGCCTCCAAGTACTGGGATTATGGGCATGTGCCACCATGTATCCTGATCTGTGTTTTAAAGAGGCCATTCTGATTGTTGAGTTGACCACAGACAGCAGGTGGGGAGCAGTGGAAATGGAAGCAGCATTCAAGTTAGAAAAACAGAATGCAATTCCAGGCAGAGGATGGCAAGAGTTTGGAACAGGAAAGTGGATGGGAAGGTACAAAGAGTGTTTATCCCTTACTTTGAAGGCTAATTTGAAAAGATTTGTGAGTGGATGTGCATGTATACTTCTACTACCCTGAAAACCATCAAGATGTATTAATAAAATGCACCAATAAAGCTACTTTTCTCTTAAAAACAATAAAGAATGCTGTAGTTCTAAAATAGGTGAAAAAAAGTGAGAAAAAAGATAAAAAATGGGTCAAATATTAGTCCAAGATTTTTGAGAACAGTAAGTGAAAAGTCAACATTCAGAGAGGAGAAACTGCAGCATATAACAGGTTTTCAGGAAAAAAAAAAAGCCCAGAATTTGTTTTTGGAAATTTTAAGTAAATACCTATAGGGATATAAAAAGAGTTATTAGAAAAAACATATAATATAGTAGGTATATAAACTGATGGGAATGACCGAGAATTGAAGAAAAACTAATGATTCAAGACATTAGAAGTATTTTAGGAAGTTATTTCCTAAATAGGTCTGAAGGATTAGGACATGGTTCACAACTAGAGTAATTGGTTTTAAATAAGAACACCAGTCTTTCATACCAACCAGAGACAAGGCAAAACAGATAGACTCAGATTCAGGTAGTGGATGGAGATGGAAATTGGAAACGGGGTTTTATTTATCCTTGTTTTATAGTCAACAGATTGTAATGTGAAATGAAAACCAGTGCATATGTAAAAGAGGCTTGGAGAGAAAGAGAGGAATGTTTATGATAATAATCTAGGAAAGTAGAAGAATAAATGGGGTGAGATTAAGAGTTCTAAAAACTCATTTAATTTTAGATGTCATGGATTTAAGGAGAGATCAGTAAACATGATTGTAGATTTCCAAGAGTACAGCTCAAAGAGTACAGACTTCTAATTGCTGGAGAACTAAATTTGACAGTGGTTAACCTTTTATGAATAGGATGGGAGAAGGAGGATCAAAGGAATTGAGGGGCTTTGCAGGTAGAGATTTTCCTCACAGTCCATGGGTAAAATGTGAAATTAGCATGAAAATAGTGAGGAATAGAGAACAATATGGAAGGGCAAATGGCTACTAAGACCTTGTTCTACTGATGAATTGTTCTATGGAACAATTGTTGCAATAAATATACTACAAAAATTAGAAATAGTTTAAGGATGAAACACTTGACATTGTAATGTAAGTAGAATAGTTTTTGGAAATGTTCAAGCTATAACCACAGGGTGGTTGAGGTAGTATTCAGAAAGTATTAATTAAAGAAAGGTTTAAAAAAAAAAGGCCAGGAGATGGGAATGATTACTTATGTGAAATTTAAGTTACCAAAATTTATGATAAATGCAGTATTGTAAAGCATTTCAGAACATAAAACTTCATGGAATGAAGGAAAGTAATTGATATTGTATAGAATATTTGATATAAGAAATATCAAAATAAATGACCTAGGCATTCAAAATAAGAATTGCATATGAAGATGGACAATATCCATAAAAATAAAGTTTATGCAAATAGAATAATTTTATAGCCATCCAATTTATATACACATATACACAAACACAATATGATGTTATCAAAATTTGGAGGCATATGAACTCACACTGCTCATGGACCTGAGCACAACCTCTTTGGAGACAAATTTTAATTTAACTAGTAAATATGAAGATGAAAATTTTGTCAGAGCTCCAACAATTCCCACTTATAAGAACAGTTTCAAGAACTTCATTTCCCCTACTTTCTTAGACTTCACTGTCATCTAGGGGGGGTCAAATAATAATAAAAAAAATGTCCCAAACTTTTCTAAGCAGGATCCTGGAAATAAATTAAATTTAGTAGTTGTCCCTTCTCCTTGTCTGTGGTTTCACTTTCTGCTGTTCAGTTACCAATGGTCAACTATGGTCCAAAAATATTAAATGGAAAACTCCAGAAATAAACAATTTATAATATTAAATAATTTTTATTATAGTATATTGCTATAATTGGTATATTTTATTCTTAGTTATTGTTATAACTAGTTTTTAAGTTAAACTTCATAGTGGGTATATATGTATAGAAACAATATAATATGCATAGGATTTGGTTTTCGGCATCTACTGGGACTCTTGGAAAATAAACCCTGTGGATGGGGGGCACTGTGATAAAAAAGTGATTATTATCATGTGTGACTCATGGCTTTAAAGATACACTAATATGTGGAAACAATGAAAATGCAGAGGACATTTACTGAAAATAAATGTTTATCATGTAGGTTTCAACTGAATTATCTCAAAAAGAGTATAAATACATAAATAGTAGTATATTCACAGAATGCACTATATAAAGTTCTTAAATGAATGAGTAGATAAAACATAAAGAGTAAAGCTCAAAAGTAAAACAGAGGAGCAAAATAAGAAGGGCACTATATTTTATAAAATGTGATAATTAGAAACATGACAAACAATATTTTGTTACCTATAGATGTACAGGTAGATGAAAAAAATGAGAAATCCGCACCATATTTCAGAAAGATGTTACCACCTCTGGAGTGTGTTAACAAAGAAGAATGGTAATGGAGAGAATTCATTGAGTTTGAAATCCATCTAAAAATATTGTATTTCTTTAAAATTATCTGAAGCACCTAGAGAAAATTATTAGCATTTTTTTTTTTTTGGTACTGGGGATTGAACTCAGGGACATTCTACCTCTGGGCTACACCCTCAGTCCTATTTTTTTATTCTTTATTTTTGAAACAGGGTCTCACTAAGTTGCAGAGGGCCTCACTAAATAGCTGAGGCTGGCCGCGAACCTGTGATCCTCCTGTCTCAGCCTCCCAAGTACTGGGATTACAGGTGAGCTCCACCATGCCCAGCTAATTATTAGCATTTTTTAAAAATTATAATAATTTCATGTTTTAAGTTTATATAGCTATTTAAAATATAGTTCATATCTTCATATATTTGGATAATTTCATTAATTTTTGAAGTTCATTAAATAGTATTATAAGTTATCTGTAGAAACAATAGCCACAGATGGAGCATATGTCCCATGATATGAATGATTTTCATCCTTTGTTACCAAGACCACTTTCTACATCACTTTACTTTGTTCCCTAAATATAATAACAATTAAACAAATAGCTAATTAATCATAGCTAGTATGTGACATAGTTATTAGACTTGTACTCCAAAATAAGAATTGTATAAAAGAGTTTACCAATAAACCAACAAACAATCAAAATCTTGTTATGTTTTTAGATTACAGAAAAGGGGTTGCAGTGTTCAAAGGCAAGCTGACTACATAATAAACAATACCATGTTAAACAAACAAAAGGAAATTCTCCTCTACCCCTACCAAGTGTTACCAGAGGGAATTTTTCTGATGATTCTTGTAGTTTGGGTTCAATTTATGTATCTGTCTTTCTTGTTAACTTGAGACCTTTGAAGGTCAGGCCTATCTCCTTCATTTGTGTGACCCCAGAAGCTAGACCCCAGTCTGACACATCCCAGTGGCACAATAGAGGTGTGAATTGAATTTATCTCAGATGCAGTTATAAGAAAAAGAAGAAAACAATTCACAAAAGGATCCCATATTTTAATTCCTCCATATGTTAATAGACAAATGATAGAAACTTGAAATAGCAATGAAAGAAAACAAAATAACCATCTCATTCACTTCCTAGGTTATACCTTTCCACTGAAGATTACACAAGATCACAATTGAATATAAAAGGTCCCCTATTATTTTTTTAAAAAATCCAGGTTAGCATTGTTCTTAAAAATACATCCATATTATTTTTATCATACTTCAATATATACTCCATGTGATATGTGACATGGTTATGTTTTCAAAGAATATAAATCTATGACTGGCACTGTAAGTAGAAATATTAAAAGATTATCCTTTGTTAAAACAAAAATAATGGAATCAATGCCAACAACTTCCAGCCCACAAATGGAAAAACAAATGAAGTTTTAGGATTAAACTGCTGTGTCTAAAACCATAAATGGGTTACAAGAAAAACTCCTGTATCAGTAAATTTTATCAGTGTCCAAAGACGCATGTCTAATTATGTTCTTAAAACATAACACATAAAATAATTTGTCATAAACAGACACTTCATTCAAGAACACACATGAGACTGTAGAATAAGGAAACTGAATGTCTATAGAGTTTACTATTTAGACTGTAAAATTTGATGTTCTCTTACCATAGGTATTACAGAACTAAATAGAACTTACTTTTTTGTTTGATTTTTGTTTTTTGTTTTATGTGATCCATTTTTACTATGCTTTTATTGGTACATTATAGTCTCACATCGTAATGTAAATCATGTTGATAGTGACATACATGCACACTGCACTTGGTATCCCTTCACTACCTCCTCATCTCCCCCCTTCCCAATACAGAGTACTGAGGTTGACATTGGTATTTTCACATATGTACACATATGTACCATTAATGGAATTACTACCTCACTCTTCCCCCTCCTCTTCCCTTAGACCACCTCCCTGGCTCCACTGAGGTTTCTCCTTTGTTATCTGGAGTCCCTATGGTCTTACTCCCTAGCTTGCACATATTAGAGAAAACATATGACCCTTCACTTTCTGAGATTGGCTAATCTCATTTAACATAATGTTCTCCAGGTCCTTCTGTTATGCTCTGATCCTTTGTCCCGGAGAATCCACCAGGAGACCAAGCCGTATGCAACCACAGAAGAGCCTTTATTCAAGCTTAAGCTTGGGTGCCCGACATAAACTGGCACTCAGTTCAGTACGGGGACCCTGGGCACATCTTTACTTCAGTTTTTATAATTTTCAAACAAAGAGCCTCAGTTTCCCTTTGCTAATTGTACAGTTCCACATGGGTTTGCCTGACCTTTACCAGGATTGGTTATAGATACAGTTGATCATCACAGACTGGCTAGACATTCTCTGTCCTTGTACATTTCAGACTTTTACAGTAATACTAACCACAATACCATTTATCTTGCTTTCCCAACAGATGTCTAGGTCAGGGAGTGAGCCCGATAAGGACATCTTGCCTTGTTAACCAGAGCCTGCAGCAAGCACTTTTAACTTTAACTATTTCAATGCTGTAAGTGGGTCCATTTTCTTGCAAATGACATAATTTTGTTCTTTTTTACTGCTGAGTAGAATTCTTTTGTGTGTATGTCCTATAATTTTGTGATCCATTCAACTGTTGATGGACACCTAGGTTGGTTCCCTAATTTGACTATTGTGAATTGTACTGCTATGAACATGGGTATGCATATATTACTGTAGTTCTCTGATTTGGGCCCCTTTGGAAAGATACTCAGGAGTGGTATAGCCGGATCATATGGTGGATCCATTTCCAGTTTTCTGAGGAATCTCCACACTGATCTCCATAGTGGTTGAGCTAATTTGCAATCCCACCAACGGTGTAGAAGAGTTACTTAAAAGACTTTACACTAAAAAAGACAACCCAATCAAAAAATGGGCAATTGAATTGAATAGACACTTCACAAAAGAAGAAATACAAATGACCAGTAAATACATGAAAAAATGTTCAACATTATTAGCAATCAGGGAGATTCAAATCAAAACTACACTGAGATTCCATCTAACCCCAATCAGAATGGCAATCATCAAGAAGTCAAAAAACAATAAATGTTGGCAAGGATGTGGGGAAACTGGAACTCTTCTAGAACTTACTTTTGAATATATTTACTTTCCTTTACCCACTAGGCAATATTCTATTAAGAAATAATTTTGTCATCCGCCTCCCAAAAACTTAGATAACACTATCTGCAGTGCAGATGTTTAAATATTCTAAACCATTTCTAGCCAATAGCAGTAAAAAATAATGAATGCAGTTTTGACAAACTTAAAAATTACCTTTTCATAATGATTTGTTGGAGGTATATCTTTGAGTAATATAAAAGAAAGATCTAAAAATATTTTGATTACCTGGCATATTTTGTGCAACAGTAAATTTATATTAGAGTGAATCCTTATTTTTCTTTTAAAAAACTGAGCAATGTCTATTAACATTTTGGCTGATTTCAATATCATAAATTTTGGAATAAATCTCAGAGTAGATCATAAAGAATCATAGTTTCATCTAAATGAAGGATTGCTGATGCATCCTCTCATTTCTTTAACAAGATGGTAAATAAAATGCCCTTTTGCCTGAAAGATGATTGATTGTTTGATTGGGAATGGTTTCTATATGATGTATCTCTTCCTGTTTTAAGATAATTTGGTGATTTCCTTTTCTTTCAGAGTCTTTATGTATTTGAACTCATTAATAAGGCTTTACTAACCAATCAAGTTAGGTTTGCATTGATTACATTCCTACCTGCCATTGGTATTATTTTCTGGACAGCTGCTAAGTGTGTGTGTGGTGTGTGTGTGTGTGTGTGTGTGTGTGTGTGTGTGTGTGTGTGTTTCCTACATAGGTAACTACTAAACTTTATAATTTTATTTCTTCCTAGGAAAGAAGGAAAGAGGAGTCTCTGATACCATGATTATAGCTAGTTCTTACATTTTACAACAGTCACATTGACATGCTACAGAGAAAAGCCTAGGTCACTAAGATATCCCATTTCTGTTAATCTAAATTATATAGTTGAAAGCAACTTAAGGGCAGTGTTTTATTTTGATGGAATAGGTTTTCAAAACTTCATGATAGTATAGAGATAATGACTGGCTGTGACACTACTCCATAAATAAGATGAGACAATTTAAAGTTGGGCCATCTCAAAATGAAATGATTTGGGAAGTTTAACTCCTGGTTTTGTTTGGTTAAGGTCCATAGCAGATCTGTTTTTGTTAAATGCTATTCGAATCATCATTACAATGTAGTTAGTTTTATGTACACACATAGACAAAAACACAAAAAACATGACCATGGTAGGAATTAATTCTTCAAAACTATTGCTTAAGGAAGTAACTATGATATATGATTCTCCAAAATTTTGTTGGTGCATTGCAATTATGCATCATAGTGGGGCTCAATGTGTTAAAAACATGCATGCACACAGCTCTTTGTGTACTTCCCTCCATATCCCACCTTGTTCCTCACTCCTCTATCCCCACTCCAGTTAGTGAGATTGGTAATAATACTTTCACATATTGCTGTAGCATTGCTTGAACTGTTTCTTTCCCCAGTCCTCCCTCTTCCCTCTCTAACTCTCACCAACAACCATTTCAAATACTCTACAGATTAATTTTTGCACTATTTAAGGTCTTTATGTTTTCTATTTTTCCTCTAGCTTCCACAAATAAGAGAAAACATACCACCCTCAACTTTCTGAGACGGAATAATCTCACTTAGCATAATATTCTCCAGTTCCATCCATTTTCCTGCAAATGACACAATTTCATTCTTCCTTATGGCTGAGTAGAATTTCATTGTGTGTATATACCACATTTTCTTCATACATTCATCTGTTTATAGGCACCTATATTGATCCAATAATTTGGCTCTTGTGTATTGTGCTACTATAAAAATGGGTATGCATTCAGCACTTTATTATTCTAACTTTAGTTCTTTAGAAAAGATACTAAAGTGAAGTATAGCTGGGTCATAGGGTGGTTCTATTCCTAGATTTTGAAGAACCTCCAAACTGATTTCTACAATGGTTGTAATAATTTACAATTCCACCAAAAATATTTAAGAGTTACTTTTCCCCCACATTCTCACCAGCACTTGTTGTTGTTTGTATTATTGATGTATGCTATTCTAATTGGAGTTAAGTGGAATCTCAGAGCCTAAAGAGAGAGCCTATAGAATAGGAATAAAGAACTAAAAGCTAGAACACATAAAGAACTAAAAAAAACCTTAACACTAAAAAAGGGCATTAGAACTGAATAGACGCTTCTCAAAAGAAGAAATATAATTTTCCAATAAATATATGAAAAGTGTTCATTATCACTAGCAATCAGGGATATGTGATTTTAATAGTACACTTAAGGGCCAGGCATGGTGACGCATGTTTGTAATCCCAGTACTTGGGGGGGTGAGACAGGAGGATCAAAGTTTCGCGGCCAGCCTCACCAACTTAATGAGGCCCTCTGCAATTTAGTGAGACCCTGGTTCAAAATAAAGAATGAAATAGGGCTGAGGATACAGCTCAGAGGTAGAAGGCCCCTGAGTTCCATCCCCAGCACCACCAATAAATAAATACATAAACAGTTAAGGATATATTTCTTACTGGGAAGATAAATCTAAGAATAATTCTCTAGAAGAGAACTGTATTTATTTGTAAATTTCCCCTTGTTGACTTTGTTCCTAATAAATGTATTAGAATGGAGCATCATAATATATCTGCATGGCTAGAAGGAGTGGGACTATTATTATCAAACTTTTAATGTAATATTTATAGCATTTTAAAGAACCTTATATGTAAATGGCATTTAAAATGCATGCACACTTTCTATATAGAGAACATTATAATAAGTTTAAGTCATTTGTTTTTATTTTGGGTCTTTTAATATCTGGTAAATTATGGGCAACTTAGTAGATTTCATAAATGTAATCAGCATTTTCAAGGTATCACCTTCTTATGAATTATTAGTCTCCTCCGCAATAGAACCCAACTTTGACGGGTTTATTCCTTTTTCTAGTTAATTGAAAGCTCTCCCTGAATATCGAGGGAGCATTTGGAGGGATCTCATGTATGTGGAAACCCCACAACGCCTGTGTCAGTCCTTCCAGCAGTGCCAATGTTCCGCTGCTCCACACCAGCCCATCAGGGGCTGCTTCTTCTGGGTGCTGACCCACCAACTATGAAGGGTGCTACCATCATTATTCTAAGGGAAATTCTTCTTCTTCTAGAAGCAGAAAATTTGTTTGCTAATGACCATCAAGAGCCATAGAATGGCAAATCTGAGCACTGTTCTGAAAAAGTCAGAAAATGGTCCTCATCATGTAATGTTAATGACATGCTTTCTGGGCCTTATGGGTTTGATTATGTCAACAAAACATCGCAGCATATTAAGGGCTAGTTTCACCTGTATTGTAGTAACTAAACTTTGCTTTAAAATATTTTGTAGAAATACGTGTGCCCCTATGCCTCATCTACATCTTTTCAGTAGTTTGTTAAAAATTGAGCTACCCTAAACTAAACAGAAGCTTACCTTTCAGGAGGAGGTACAAACAGGCTATAACACTATTTCTGACAAAGAACATTATGCTCATTATGTAATCAGCATAATGGATATTAGAAATTATTTTGTAAGTTTTAAGATTGGTATTCAAAAATGTAGAAATTGGATATAATGATTATCCTTTGCTGGAAAAGCTATAGCTAATGTTTGGAATGAACTTCTTAACTTAGGATTCAGTCTAATATGGGTACAGATGCTTATGGGAGCATTCTGCCTCCTGACTCTGACTGCGTTCAGATGCATGGCTCCTGAAAAATATTGATGAACTTGGTTCTAGTGAAACTCTCCTTCTAGGCAGCCTCACAACACTTGAAAAGATAGGCTTTGTTGAGATTACAGGACTGTTTGACTATTTCTGTACCTGCTTGCTAATAAATGTATGTGTAGCAGGATTCAGTTTGTACTTGTTTTCATTCAACATAGATGGCACACAAAAGGGAATATGGAAAAAGAGAAAGTATATATTTTATTCCTATGTGTTTCTTATGGCTCCATGGTCATTATATTCCAATAATTATTAATGTTGGAGATAACGTTAGAAAAGTCTCAGGCAGGTCAGTTTGCACAAGATAATAGCCAATAAGCATGGTTCAAAATCTCTAGAAGGCTGTGTTGCTGAATGTTACCCATGGCACCCAACTTCTTATTTCCCTAGAATGAGTTATCCTAAGGGAAGTTCCACAGGAACCGTGCCCACCCCACAAATATATACTCTGATGTGTATTAAGTGGTATCTGTATCACCAATGGGACATGGCTTGATCATGCTTCCCTACTTCCTCTTTAGACATTCACAGTTTCTGAGGGACCTTTCCCACCAGTTTTCCACGAAGGTCCAACCATGACCAAATTCCTAACAGCATAAGTATATGTTATAACCCCACATATGAGAAACTATAAGAATTGTGAGTTATATGCAATTTATACTAATTCAGTTTAAGATTAAGCTATAGACAATTTGGGGCAACCACCAGTTTATAAGGTCTATGTTCAATCAAACTCCTAAAAATATTCATGATTAGTTTTTAGGTTTGATACCTAAAGATTTGATCTAATTTCAATTTAATTGAAATAAAACATTTTGCACCTCTGCTTTTAAAGAAGCACCCATGTTAATTGATAAGCAAGCATAATGAAGCATCTTTTTCTTCTAAAAGTCTCATTTCTCTCTTTCTCTCTTTCTCCTCTCTCTATCTCTGAACTATACCCCCAGCCCTGTTTTATTTTTTATTTGGAAACAGGGTTTCACTAGGTTGCTGAACATCTAGCTAGGTTGCTGAGATTGGCTTTGAACCTGTGATCCTCCTGTTTCAGCCTCCCAAGTACTGGGATTACAGGCATGCACCACCACATCCAGCTTGTTGTAGCATATTTTAAATCTTTCTATCTGTAGTTATTGGGTTAATTTCACTCTCTTTCTTTCTGTGTGTGTGTATGTATGCACACTGAATAAAGCTCCTCACCAGTGTTTGTGCCAAGGCTCTCTTGTGTTATTGATAAAATACAAAATATCATTTAAATTTAAATTTCAGATAAATAACAAATAATATCTTAGCATAAGTATGTCCCATGCAATGCCGGAGACACACTTACATTTAAAAATGTTTATCAGAAGTTTGAAGTTTTGATTCTTCATTTTGTTTTGTTAAAACTGGCAACTCAGATTGTATGTATGTGTATATCTATATATCTATATCTATATATACATACTCAGATGTATACATTCAATCTGAGTATATATATATGTACATATATTGCATACAATCTATATCTTTCTATGTACACACACATACACACATATATGTTCCTCAATTATAGTATTAGGCAATTTAGGCATTAAAAATTTTATTTACATAGAAACAAATGTATTTTATATATGTTTTTAGTCTGCATAATTTAAGGACTTGTTTCTACTTCTGAAAGTTTTGATGACTGCTCCAATTCTGCAGATAAATGGCACACATCCTCTTTACCCAATCCCACCTTCCCTGGATGTTTTAGTCTAAGAATGCTTTAACTTCAAAAACCAGTATAAAGCCAGAAATAAACCCTTCTCATGGGCAGAACCGTGAACCCAACTCTAAGCTCACTGAAACTCAGCTCCCAACAGCTAGCAAGTCTGCTTTCAATTTCTTTCTTCCTTCACTTCCTGTATACAGTATTTTAGTTCCTCTGCTCTTAATCTTGTTAGTTGAATTAGTTCACAAGAGCTGGGTTTCCATTTTTCTTTTCTGGGTTTACTCTGTCAGCTTGCAAGGGAAACTGCAAATACAGTCTGTTCTCTGTGTTAGATACCATTTATCCTCAAGCCTCCTACTCTCCTTCCTTTGCAAATGTGAGGCTTTCTATATTCCCATTAATCATGTTGGGGACCAAAAGAGCCTCAGTGCACTTGTTTTTAATATGTTGCATTTAGAGACCTTTCTCTAAGGAGCTCAGTGTACATTACTAACATTTTCTAATTAGTTCTTACAGCATTCATATGAGGCTTTGTTATCCTACTCTTGTGGCTTCCAGATGATGACATGACCATAAGGTCACACAATAAGTTTTCAAAACTTCTCAAATTGTTACAAGGGGCTCTTAGAACCTTCTAGCACTTCCCCAATCTTCTTCTCATTTTAAATCCACACAAGTTTCTCTTTCCTCAGCTCCTCCCCAGCCTCCTCCCTTTCATAGTCCTAGCTAATGCTCCCAAATTATTCATCTTTTAAATAACTGTCACTTTGATGTGTTATTTTAAAATAAACACCACTATCTTTTAAATAACATATCAAAGTGATGATGAGTATACTTAAAGTTTCAAATATCAGCTCCTTAATGAACTATGCTGCTGTGGGCAAATTATTTAAACTTTCTGAGCCTCAATTTTTCAAATAAGAAAGATACTTTTTTTCAGAATTATTAGAGGAACTTAAAGTAATAAATATAAAGTACTTGATACATTGCCCACCTCTTAGCATCCATTCAGTAGCCTTCAATGAGGTTATTAGAATAAATATATTGAGATTGGGTGTCCAGTTGCTATATAGAAGTACCTTATGGAATTTTAAAAGAATTTTAATTTTGGGTTCCTCATTAATAACATTTATTTCTAAGATTTTTGGAATATAAAAATAACTTCAAAATGAGTGATCCTAGATATTAAACTATACATATTTCACTAAGTTATTACATTCCTTTATGCATAGAAAGAAGATGGATAATTGAGGATATCTGATTTTAAATTTGCTACATGATTTTGGGTTCATTATATAATCTCATTAACTATTAGTTTTCTCTCCTATAAAATAATTGGAATAACCACACAGCCCTTGTAGTTGTAAAGATTAAATTATATGAAAATCAAAGATGTACAGCATGGTGCTGGTAGATAGGAAGCAACAAATTAATGTTAATGAAAATATTAAGAGGGAGAACATCGTTAGAAAATTTTAGAAACAGGCTCTTTAAAGCTCTTCCTGGTCTACAAGCCTCCTTGTAGGCACTTTGGGTACTAATTACGAAGCACTTTTTTTATTAAGACTTATAAATTATGTAATTTATGTATTTTTGAAATGATCATTTATTAAACAAAATACAATTCTCTGAAAAACTTAGGATCATGAAAAGTTATGTCCTAATTTCAACACAAGAAAATATGTTCTAAAATACAGTGGGTTCGTACTTTAATCAAAGTTTTTTCAGAACATCCAGTCAGTTAGTAGGTTTCCTAATGATTACCTGGGGCTAAATAAATTCAGTAATATTAGCTCCCTGTGTCTGTTCTAGGGATCACCTTTAAGATTTTGTTCATCCCGATTATTTTAGTTTCCAAAACAATATTTAAGGAATTCTAAATCCACATAAAGTCAATTAATTCCCTTCTATTTTGATATGCCACCTTGGAAATTTCATTACAGTTTAAAAAATTAATTTGTTTTTATTGTTACCCAAAAGTACATGTTTAATATATTTGTCTGAACTTGCAGTCCGTGTTTTCATAATTTGTTTGAGGATGTGATGGCTAATACACTATTTAAATGTAAACAAAAAAAGATTCAAACTTTACACTGAGACAAATTGAAGAAATGGCATATATTATGTTTATTCCTGTCTTATGAAATTATAGTTATTAATTATTTTTAGTATTTTAAAGTGACATATATCATACATGGAAGTAAAAATGAGTAGATTTGAACATTACAGTGAAGTTTGCTCTTTTATATTCTCTCCCAAACATTTCTAAACATTCTAACTTCCCTGGACTGTTTTAGTTGGGGGTTTTATGTCTAATACAATTTAATGTAAGTTATAAATTTTATATTTGAATAGCCCCTGTCATTCATTAGATTGACCCAATAAAATAGCTTTACATCATCAGCTTAAAAGATAAAAGTTTTACTCAGATATATGCAGGATATTTTTTAATCACACTCAACACTGAAGTTATTGGTGAACCTTAAACTCGACCATAATAAAGATAAGTAAATGGGCTAAATGCTTTCTACAGATTTTGATGCAAAAACCCTATAGAAATCAATTATAGTTTTATGTCATTTTCTGAGAGTAGATATTGGCTTAAATTCTGTTTAAATCACTTCAATCTTAGGTTGGGATGTGATAGAAAAATTCATACATCTACTAGAAAAGATAAGATGAATAGTTAAAATTGAAAATCTTCCCCTTTTTCACTTTCTGCTATCTTCCAGTTGACTACCTTCTTGAGGATGTAAATGACTTCCCTTTTCACC
The DNA here is from genome assembly GCA_004027185.1 of Glis glis. Lineage (NCBI taxonomy): Eukaryota > Metazoa > Chordata > Mammalia > Rodentia > Gliridae > Glis > Glis glis. The sequence goes on from PVJS01001694.1 coordinate 46,724, forward strand.
AGATTAAATTAGTGGTACATGTGGGTAAATGTGAACAATAAAGACAATCTTTTCTACCAAAGTAGCAAATTACATAGAAGTGTACTCCTTCCTATTTTCTAATTGTAGTTTAGCCTTCATTTTGTAACTGTTGCATGTGTCTGTATGCTCCACTCGTTGAATCTTCTCAAGTGTCAGTCCTCTTAGCTCATATGATCTTTGATAGACCTGAGTCTTCCAGAATGTCAGCCATCTTAGCTTATATGACTTTTGCTGACCTGAGTCTTTCATCTTAGCTCATATAATCTTTAGTTAACCAGAAATCTTCCAGAATGTTAAACTTTGTTTCAAACTTACTATTTGTCTTAGAAAGTAGCCAATCACACAGAATTGTGAACCCAAGCCCTAACCAATCAGGGCAAGGGGAAGAACGATGTTAGGGATAAAAACTGAGTGGACTGCCCACTTGATGTGCTTGCTTACCAGACTTTTTGTTGGTTGCACTCCCTTCTGCAAAATAGTAAATTGCCTTGCCAAGTTACTTTCAATTTCATGAGTCTTTATTTGCGGCTTCTGTAGAATCTGTTTCTAAAATAAATATCTTTATTATAAAAATCTTCTACTGGTTTGGCAAACCTACAAGTTAATTAGAATATGTGAAAGGCCATAGATCGGCCAGCCCCCTGTATACCTGAAGATACAGTAAGAAATAGGAAGAAGCAGGGTGTGGTGGCGCAGGCCTGTAATCCCAGTGCTTGGGAGACTGAGATAAGGGGATCACAGGTTCCAAGCTAGCTTCAGCAATTTAGTGAGGCCCTGTTTCAAAATAAAAATTAAAATAGGGCTGAGGGTGTAGCTCGGAGGTAGAATGCCCCTGGGTTCTATCTCCAGTACCAGATGAAAGAAAGAGAAAGAAAGAGAGAAAGAGAGGAGAGAGAGAGAGAGAGAGAGAGAGAGAGAGAGAGAGAAAGAAAGAAGAAAGAAAGAAAGAAAGAAAGAAAGAAAGAAAGAAAGAAAGAAAGAAAGATGAAGTATATTAATGGGTGTGTCTACTTTCACATGTTATGAAATTTAATAAACTGATTCTCTGGCTTCTCTAACTTGGCAATTTCCTTGCAACACCATAGAACTGAAACTTTGGGAAGGTGAAGGAGACAGAGATATTTACCAGATCTCCGTACAGGACTCAGACACATTTCCCCACCTGTGGAGGAGTGGTAGCCACACAGCTGTACTGCCATTTTAGAGATCATGATCTCTTCCCAGAGGAAGTTCATATCCAATAACTATTTGATGAAGGAGACATAAAGCTTGACCTGTTCATCTCAATTGGAGACAACTCTGTAGGTCACGTTAGTTCCAAATCTCCCCACGGGACCATCTGAGCCTCATACTAAACACTTTACAGTTTACTTCTCTCCACCTTATCTTGATTTCCTCACTTTACTTTAGGTGTTGATCCTGAGTGCATTCTCAAATGAAATTCCTGGATTTTAGTCTTCAGGGTACCCACACAGCAAGGTTGTGAGTACCTCCATGAAGAACTAGGGAGACACAATAATCTCCACCCCCTCTCTGATTTAACAGTAAACTGATGGAAACAGCATTTAATTGAGACAAAGTGGACTTTCATTTCTGTGAACAAACCTAGGCTAGACTTTTCTAGTGTGGCCTACTTGATAGTACTCGGGGCTCAGTAATATTTGTCTTATTCTCCAAAAGTTCTAAGAACTCAAAATCCTGTGCTCTGTAGAAAAAAATACACGAGAACATAAATGCATGTAGGCATTAACTCATTTATTCATATGAGTTATATACCATTTCTGTCCCCACTTAGAAAATGAAGAAACCAAAGTACAGACTGTGTTCATTTACACAAGGTTGCACAATTAATAAGTGGATGAGGTACGATTTAAACCTCAACCATCTTGCTACATACAACTCAGGAGTGAAAAAGAGAAAAAAAGTGAAGGTTTTCAGGATCAGTGAGAGAGAAACTACGGTTGTTGCATTATGAAAAATACAATCAAGTATCTATATGTTAATAGTTCTATATTTTAGAAGAAGCATATTGATGGCAAACTACCAGGCAAGACATTTGGTTTAACTTATGCAGTCAATGAATTGTTTTGGGAAGAAAACAAGGTGTATAAAGAAAAAAATTTTTTATACCTATCTTTTCAAAAAATTACTCCACTTAAAAATCTGTTGCTATCTTGTAAGTTTTGTTTTAGCATGTTTGCATGATTTTTTTTTGTTTGTTTGTTTGTTTTTGGTTTTTGATTGTACTGGGGATTGAACCCAGGGAGGTTCTACCTCTGAGATACAATCCCAGCCCTTCACCCCCTTTTTTTGAAACAGAGTCTCACAAAGTTACCCTGAACTGCCCTCTAACCTGCAATCTTTCTGTCTCAGCCTCTCAAGTGCTGGGATTATAGGCATACACCACCACACCCAGCTTGTAGCATGTTTTAAATCTTTCTATGTGTAGTTATTGGGTTAAGGAGACCTCCTGTTTGAACAGAGCAGATATGGCACATTTAAGACATTTTATTCATATGAATTAATCATTCTAATGGAGGCAAATGTATATTTTTGAGGCAGAAAAATTGAGGCATTTCTGAGTTAATTAAATAATTGGGAGATTATTTATTTTAGTCCTGTCAGTGGGCTGGATATTCTATTGATGAAAGACATCATGAGGATTGCCCCTCCTCCTAAAAAGAGGTCTACCTAAGAGTGAATGTCTTCATAAAAAGAATCAAGTTCCCAAAAGTGGAATATTAACAAAAATGTTTATCAAAGAGATATCTCCCAGAAAAAAGACCATAGATTATGATTGAATTAGATCTTTCAATTTTCTATGACAAAAGTTTTCTTTAAGTGATATTGTCATGAAAATCTGGATGTAGGATTGTTCTAGCTTAAGGGACATACTTGAGAACCTTACAAAGTACAAAATGAAATGTAAATGACTTTTACTCATACGGAATCTGTCATTTTGTCATTTCTTCTACTTTTTCACTTTAATAATTTCACCAAGTTTTCCTTTTCATCTGAAAGTAATGATTTTCTTTTTTTCACAATTTATTTTTCATTCAAAAGTAGCATGTTCCTCAATGATTGGTTCTAAAAATTAAAATAAAAATATAAATAAACTAATGATAAGAATCAGAAAAATATGCATTTGGAATAAAAATGAATAATTGATGAATTATGCCCTAAAATTCCTATGTTCCCTTTAATTATGGAGTCTTATACAAAAAAGCAATTCTTCTTAATTTTAAGTGTAAACACATAAAATAATTCACCTTTAATTGCTTGAATACTCTCCTGAAGCAAAGGATTTCTATAATAAAGTATCATTAATTTATATACTACTGCTGGATCCTAAGATTTACACAATTTTTTTTCAGTTTTTACTAATGAGTGCATTATAACACTTTGTTCATTATAATAATAGTCTCCTTTCAATATACAAAGAATATATAATAATGCCTAACTCTATTCATCTCGTTTTGTCCCTTCTCTCTTTTGTTCCTCGATATGGTTTAAGGATTTATCATTTTTTATCACTACAATTTTTGGCACCCATTTTCTTCATAGAAATTCAAAATATATTTACAAAAATTTATTTTTCCTGTATTTTATTATGTTACTTTCCAAAAATATTCTTATCAGCTCTATATTTCTTTAAAACTTTATATATTCATCCTTACTCTCTACTATAGAATTGTTTTCTGTGTTTCTTTGCCCCTGTGCTCTTTGAACTCAGATTAAAGAGATTACTCAGTTTTACTTGATCCCCTTTCCAATGTTCAGACCATAATTCTTCTCTAGTGTCCTAACCCAGTCTCCTGATTCAAATTTCTCAAAATTCACTTTTACATGCCTCAGAGACAAAATAATGGACACTAGTGACTCCACAATTAATAAAGAATTTCCAGGTATGTTTATCATATAAATGCTCCTTGACTTATGATGGGGTTCTGTTTCAAAAAAATGATAAGTTCTAAAATATTCTAAGTTAAAAATACATTTTCTACACTTAACCTACTGAACGTTATAGATCAGCAACACAGTGCACTGTAGAGTACCAGTCATTCACCCTTGTGGTCGTGTGGCTAAGGAGCTACAGCTTGATGTTCTTGTCAGCACTTCCAACAGTTTATCTTATCCATTATTAATAGCTTAGGAAAAGATCAAAATTCATAATTTGAAGTACAATATATACTGAATTTATATAACATTCTCACCATCATAAATATGAAAAGTTAAGTCAAACCATTTTTAAGTTGGGGATGTCTATACTCAGGATTTACTGAATACCTATTATATGAAAAAAGTGTATACAATGATACAAAACCTGTCAAAAATTGGGGAATCATGTTGTATCTTTTCCACTAATATCAGTTTGAATGCAGTATAGATGTAGCACTAGTATTGTATATCTAGAAAATGATAATACAACTGATTAATTAGTAAGCAGTCATATATTAATTTCCTCTGTTTTTTTAAGTCTCAAATTCACATTTCAACAGCATGCTTTTGAGAGACATTTGATGACTAAGTATATTGCTTCTATCTGTAGACTTTTTTTCCCATGTAAAAGTTAACAAGTTAAGGACAGCCTTGGTCTCATTAGCATAAGGCATTCAGTATTATATGAATTAACAGAGGCACAGATTATCAAAATGTGAACATTAACATAATAGATAATAAATTCAGGTTGAGTTTAACTATTTTAAAATATATTTTAGGAATATGCTATTTTTACCTAAATGAGGATGCTAATGATAATAATGCTAATAGTGTATTCAGCTTAGCTTCACTGTTTTCTAATTTCAAGTTTGAGAATTTTCTCATCCATTTAAAGTTCATATGACTCTCCAGAAATGGCCAAATATCACTGGACACAGACAATCTAATCAAATATTCCTATCTCACTTTTCTTAAACTGAAATTTAAGTTATGTAGTTTATTGCAAATGTATTACTAAACCATCATTGCTGGAATGCCTTTATCAAACTCAGAAAATTTCAGTTATGAAATAAACCCAAGTAGCAAAATATGTTTCAGTGTGAAAATTTAAACAGCTTTTCCACACTTAGCAATATCTTCCTTTTTAATGTTATCAGATGTGCTGGACTTAACTAGTCAGTAACTACTATCCATGTTTACATATTTAATTTTTATATTTATGCATGTGTTTGATAAAGGTAAAGATATCATTTGAAAATATAAACTAACCTCCTTTGAAGATATTGAAATACATATTTAAAACTAAATAACTTCCCACATGGCATCATTAAAATCAACTAAGTCCCATAATGTGTTGATTTGACTCAGCTAATTATTGATGGCATATATATGCACAGTATTTTCTATCTTTGAAGAAGTTTTGTCAGGTCCTTTGATATGAGTGAGTCTATTCTATCCATATAAAAACTAAAGAATTTAAATGCTATGATTACCTCTACTTTATAGTTGAGGAAATGGAGGTCAATGGGAGCAGTGATTTGTCACAGGCACCAGACTATAGGAAATGATAGGGCCAGGATTTGACAATGTAAGTATAGAGACATAATCATATATTTATATATTATATTATTTTATAGATAGTGTTCATTTTATATGCTAGTTATCTGTTTCCTGTATATAATTATACTGTATTTTGAAGGAATTTAGATATTTTTTCATTTTTCTTTAGAAAGGGACTTTGTTATAATTATCCTATTAGAATCATGAGCATTATGTTCCATATTATTGAAAATAGGGAGCAGATCATGTAAGCAAAGTAATCAGTTTTAGGTATTGTAAAGAAAAGTGTGTAAATAAAAGATGTACATCTCAGACTCTCATTTATATTAGGAAAGAAGAAAAAAGCCTGTATCACATGAGATAATCATTTAAGCAAATGACAGAATACTTCTCTTGATAATTGGTCTTGCTGTAATAATTAGAGAATTTTATCAATCATTCAATAACCAATGATTGAATATCACTACTTAGGGATAAATCACTCATCCAAATACTGTGTAAAAAAGATAAATGAGACAGGAATTTCATGAAAGAAGATATTCTCTAGTGGGGAACATGCAGAGACACTTAAAGTCACATTATTTTATAAATATTTTCTACAATAGAATAAGGCACTATTGCTACAAAACACAAATAGGATCTTTATGATCTGTGTAGGTGACTCTGGAAGACTTCTGAAAATGATATTGTGGTCCTACTTACTTTCCATGTACTGTCCTTAGTTGTTGGGGTATAAAGATAAACAAAGATGATTTCCTGCACTTAGTAGTTCCTGTTCTAAAAGTTGAGAGAAACAAGTAAAAAAAAAAATACAAAAAAAATGAGTGCTATAATAGAAACTTATATAAGCACTTTGGGGGAACAAACATGAGTATTATAGTAGAAGTTTTCCAAAATAATGTAAGTGGTGATAGAAGGCAAAGGGACATATCTGGAAAAATAAAATTTGAGAGACTGAAATACAAAAGAAATGTTTCCAACAGAGCATGCTTTTAGGGATTGGACAAGGGAAAAACTAGAAACAGGCAAGGATAGATCTGAAAGACTGGTTAAACACATTTAAAAAATTGAAAATATTAATACTTTTTATTAGTGTATTATAATTATAGATTATACTGATAAATAAAATGAACATTATAAATTTTAGGTCACTGATTTTTCTTTATGTTATTGATTTTGAAGTTTCATTTGCATAGGAAGCAAAGACTTTGATTCTTTGTGTAAGTGCTTTATCCTTGAGGTAAATTTGCTAAGTGATGAGAAAACTGAAATTATAAGATTATTATAGAAGCCAAAAATGATAAGTGATGAAAACCAGTCATGCCAGTAGTAAGGAGGATTAGAAACATAATCATTTGAAATAATCAAAAGATTAAATTTTAGTGTCTGTTAGGGGGCTGGTAAAGAAGAGAAGAAATGAAAATTTTATTCTTTAATCAATTCTCATCCATACTTATATAGTAAATATTGTCCCAGTGATTTTCCTATTGCTTGTGTGAATGGATGGATAGCCTAAGGATAAATCACAGTTTCTAACTGACTTGTACAAACTGTGCTACACACTATTTTATGTGGAAAAAATGTTCTGTGGCAATAGATAAATAGCTTAGGGGTAAATCACACTTTGTGACCTACTGTGTGACCCAGCTTAGAGACTATTTTGTATGAAGAACTGTGTGTGGGATCTGAAAAATTTTATCAAACTATTGCCCTGGATAGAGGGAACAAAAATTACATTTTCTCTAATATTCTTGCCTTTTCTATTTAAAAAAAGCTTTAAAACATTTATAATATTTTTGCCATATATAAACAATTCAAAAGTGTATAATTCACTACTGAATTTGGTATGTATTTCCAAATGTGGTAATGGAGCAGTAGGTTAGGGTTGCTACTGAATAACATTATGAACAATGCCATTAATGTAGGTTAGACATACAACTGAATTTATGGTTTCCATTAAGAAAGCCCTGATTTTCTGCTGGTCTTCCACCCTCCCTGTTTTATGTTATACTCTTTCCCATTTATCAATCTGTAAAGATATCTTCTGCCCCCAAAAGATGTCCAAGATCAAGAGTATGGATGGTATATGATTGAAAATAGAAAACTACATTAATTGCTTCACTCAATTCATTTAGTGTACGCGTCAAGTTGTTTATTCTTTAATTAAATTAGGACTCTTAAATGCTCTCCCTTGGGGTCATGCCAGCTCTAGCAATCAGGTGTGATTTATACAGTTCTTATTTACTCTTGTTTTGTCTTTGTGGAACATTGTAGTCATCCATAAATTAAACAAAGAAACACAAGACATCATAATTTAAACAACAACAACAACAAAAATGTAAAACGTAAGCCCTGTTAAAATGTTTGAAGGGTAGATCTTGGTCTGAATTTTTAAATTAAATTGGTTCCTGTTTTCTTTTCTTCCATATGTTTGGTTCACATTAAAATTTGACATTTTAATCATGCTGACTGTGAGTGAACTCCAAATAAAATCTGCACCCAGTGTAACTAAGTGATAAAAGATGTGAAAAATGTCACTTAATTTTCTTCTCAAATTTTGAAAATCACAATGCACTGTTTCCTGAATTTATAAACTTTAATTCTTTATATTGTAATTGTAAAATTTAAAGCAATTTCATGCTTATAGAAGCACAATTCACAATAGCCTAGGTGTCCATCAACAGATTAATAGATTATGAAACTGTGGTATATATAGAATGGCATTTTACTCAGCCATAAAGAAGAACAAAATTATGTCACTTGTAGGAAAATAAAACTAGAGAATATTATGCTAAGTGAGATTAGCCCTGCCTCATAAAGTGAAGGGTTGTCTGTTTTCTCTCATATGTGGAAGCAAGAGAGAAACTGGGAAACAAAAGGGACTTCAGATAAATGAGAAGAGATACCAGTAGAATAGTAGAAGGGAGTTTGGGGAGGGAGGTGAGGAGGGAAAAAGGAGACTGGATAAAGGAAACATTTAAAATAATGCTATGTACACATATGAAGTTATCAATATCAAGTTCAATAATATGTATGGGAAAGGGTGGGATCAGGAGGTAAACAAACCAAGCGTCGTTTGCATGTATGATTCTATCATTCTGAACTTCATTATGATGTACGATTACAATGTACCAATAAAAGCATATTAAAAATAATAATAAGTTCAGCCCTTCTATGTGATGGGGTTTAAAACAATATTCTTGTTTTTTATTCAATTTTATTATTACAATATATTCTAGTCATGAAATAATTTTACTTATCACATTATGACAACTGAATGGTGGACATGCATATGTTTCCATGAGTCAACATATGGGATCCTCTGCAAGGAATTTAAGCATTCTTTATTATTACCCAACTAAATGCTTGCATTTTTTTTCTTCCCGCTACTTCACAGTACATAGCTGATACTCCAGGAAATTTGACTTATAATTCTGTATGCCTGAAACTCCCCTCCACTTCCTCATTCACACATTTCTACTGCCTGTCTCATCATCTTCTTCTTCAATGCCTTCCTTTTACCATGTCTCACCATCTGAATCAAATGTTAAAGCTATGAATATTTCTTTTAACAAAAATTTAAAATTTCCTTTTACCTCTCTCTTCTGAATGAGCACAGTATAATACATATATTAAATCATATAGTATTATAATTATCAGCAAGGTTGCTTATATGTATACCTATTTTGAAGAAGTCTCGTTGCCAGTTTCTTCTATTAGACTGTAAGCTTCGTAACCACAATGGCAATGTCTTACTCTTCTTTCATTCCACTGTAGCAGTTATTACAGTGGGGACAAAACATCATAAGCAAACCTTCAAATTTAGTTTTTTTTTCTTGAACATTTGTTCTTTTTCTTTGTTTTGTTTTGAATCTCTTCTACTCTTCTGGAAGAGAGTATTTACCATTTATTTAACTATTTTATAGATCTTGATTAGTGAGCTTTCTGAAATGTGAGAATATATGCCTTAGATATTTGAGATCTATTCAGATGCATCACATTATCGAGCATATAATAGATACCAAATAGAATACTCTGCATCATTAGATGTAATTCCTTTGATGGTTATATTTAGAACACAAGAATGTCCATTTGATGTAGAATCAAAATTTCCCATTTGTACTTTTAAGAGGACTCAACATAGTTCATATTAGAGGTCTCAAAGAACTTAGAATTAAAGTGATTTAAGATAAAACAAAACAATGTATATAAATTGTGCAAGTACTATAACCAAATTATGATTAAAAGATAAGTGTCTCACTAAAATAAAGATTGAAAGCTAAGCCTTGTGGTATGTTTTTTTTCTAGGCATTTACAGTGAAATGCAGTGCAGGAATAAATCAAAGTGAGTCTGCCTTATCTAAGCAATGAATGTAAAATGCTAAATTTCTATCATTAGGGTTTTTTTTTCCATCAAAGACTGGCAAAATATAACTCATTTGGTTGAGTAACACCCCTCCTTTTAACTTAGGTAAGTTCGAAAACAATTGAATTTTCCTATCAGATCCAGAAAGCAAGCAAACTATAAATCTGAATAGATTCTGGAAGAACCAGGTTTATATCTTTTCTTGCTGTGTATTGGGTTGTTTACTTCTTTGTTTTTAAGCAATGTATTTATGACCTATGGCCTGTCAGCCACAAAGCAACAACCCTTTTATTCTTTTTTAACCCGGGGTGCCCTTGCTTCCATGGCATTATGACTACATTCGCCAGCAGGCTTCTTTTAGGACTACAATGAGTCCAACTTCCTGCTCAACAAATGTGCTAAAGCTCCTGGCTGAGCCTTAAGACATTTTTGAAGCGCTTCCTTGCAGGAGAGAAAAGGCACCAAGCCAGCTACCATGCACATGCATAAATCTGTCAATTATCTAGAATCTGGCACAAAATTCCTGTTGCTTAGGAGAAAAATGTGCTGAGAGATTGCAGTTCCAGCACACAAATCATTATTTGTTTTTTTGTTTTGTTTTATTTTTCATGAATAAAGTTTGCAGCAGTATGATCCCTTGAAATGGACAGAGGGAAATAAAAGAAGATATGCAGTCATGAAAAGCATTCACAATATTTTAAAGCTTTTTGCTTTTTAGGGACAGATTATAATCTTGTGAACAATAGAAAATTTCTGAATATGAATATCTGTGAATTTTTATAAGAGATGAAAGCACACAGTGTGGTGAATCTAGCCTTCACTCTTTGGGATATCCTTAGTAGCTATTTCCTTTTGTGTGTGTGTGTGGCAATTACCATTTTGAATTGGTTTGAGGTGATTCTGAAATTTAAGTAGAGAATGGGTATGTAGGTAGATAATGGGGTGAGAAAGGTGAAGAACTATAGCCAAAGAAACCAATCAGGTACGTTCTACTATGTGGAATAGTTGATGAGGTGCAATTACTGGCAACTGAAATTGAAAGGGATCCCATTCTAATTTAGTCACATGCTTGGTGCACTTACTTCACCTGACAGCTAGCAAACTGTTTGCACTGTGGAAGACCTCAACATAGGAATGCTGTAGATATTCCAGTTCATTGCCTTTGTGCCAGTTGTGTACTGGAATTCCAAATTCAGAGCTCAGTATTTTTATGGAAATGCAGCTCATGAGAGTGCTGAAAGTTGCAGGCAGTACATGCTGCTCAAGTGAGGAGAAAGGGAAATGTTTCTAAGACAATTATACTAAACACAGTGAACACATAATGATCAAGATAGGCTTTTCAAAGCTTTTAGGTGCAAATCAAACCTCCTTAAAGAGTAAGCTTGCAAATTATGCAGCATTCTACTTGGAAGAATGTATTACTAAAGCTGAAATTTAAGACGTTTTTCTCTGATTTTATCCAATTTATCTAAGTTAGAAGATGATTGATGATTCATTCTTGGGTATTTGTTCTTAGCAAAGTTCCTAACTTGACAGTAAAAAAAGCAAGGATAAAAGCATGGCTTTAATAGTAAATTTTCAAGTTCTTTACCTAAGGATACTTCATTAGAAATGGTTCAAAGTTAAATTTATTTCAAAGTTAGAGCTTTAATGTTCAACACAATGCAGAAGTCAAAGCAAGTATGTCCATTCCTTCAAATTTCTACCTCTACTTTTATAAACCATTGTAGATCAAATGCACTTGTAAAACTTTCCATAATAAATAAGTAAATAAATGAGTAAAACTTATTTATTCATGCTTTTGATCATTTCAATGAAACCAAGTAAATGAGACATAAATTGTTATTATTGCCACAAAAAGATAATGATAAATAAAAGGCAATGTTAAAAATAATGAATATAATTGACATATTTTTTAAATTGTTGATTCACATGCAGTTGTAAGAAATAGTACGCAAAGATTTTATCTACTCTTTACCCAGTTTTCCCAGTTAGGAAATTGATTATGATATACTTCTGTTATACATGGTTTTCAAAACCACAGGATCTCTTATATTGTCCAATCATTACCTCCTCCTGAATCAAGAACAACCACTAATCTATTTTCCCTTTCTATAATGTTGTCACTTCAGGAGGGTAACATATATGTCTCATGTAAGTTTGAAAAGGATGCATATTCCACTACTATTTCATAAAGGTGCTCTATAAATGTTAATTACATTTTCAATCTTCTATATGTTTGTTTCCTATCTAGTTGCTCTATCAATTGCTAAGAGAGAGGTATTGAAGTCTCGAGATATAGTGCTGGGCTTGTCTAGTTTTCCTTCTAATTTTCAGTGTATGCTGAAGATATTATGCACCTCTCTTTCTTGCTGGCATACACATTTAAGATTATTATATGTTCAAGGAGGATTGAAAATTTTACTATTATGTAGTGTCCCTACATGTTTCTGATAATTTGCTTTGAAATCTACTTTTTCTGAATCAAATATATATATATATATAGATGGATAGATAGATACTTTTCCATTCTTTTGATTAATATTTGTGTGATTAATAATCTTCCTATGTCAATATACTTGAAATAATTTTATTGTAAATAGCATATATTTAGATCATGCTTTTAATAAACTTTGCCAATGTATTTTTCTGCATAGGTTTATTTAGAATAGTTACATTTAATGCAATAGAAAACAGTATTATAGTATGCAAAGGCCAGGGCTTAATAGCATCACAGATTTGGCTTTGGTAATCAGCTCTATATCATACTAGTTATAAGAGTTAGAGCAGATTACCAAAAATTAACAACAATGAAACACTCAGAGTCTCAATACTTCCATCAATTCTTAGCTTTTATGTCACAGATTTTTCCTAAGGATTAAAATGAAATATTACTGCCTGATGCAGATATGGAATATATAACTCAATAAATCATCTAGTAATACCAAAATACCAATATAAACTGGAACATTAACATAACAATAAATTAAAACTCTCACTTAAGCAGGAGATTCAACTACTAAAAGTAGTTGAATTATTATTCACCAAGGTAAGAGAACATTGTAGATACATTTAATTTAAATGCAGTAACAAATTAGTAAAAAAATAAAAACTGTACAATGGTAAGGAAGTACCTCTATTTTATTGTACCAGATTTTGTAACTGATTTATAAGAAGACTAGTAAATCTCACTCTAAATCACAGGACCTGTGTAAGTTATTTTAAGCTCAGCTGTACATACAGATTTTTGAATCCCACACCCTGGAGATTTTGAATTAATTGGTGTGGTGGATGGTATGGGCATTGAAATTTTTAAAACAATCTTAGATTTGGAATGGGGCTTAAGAGTCTGCAATCCTACCTAGCTCCTGGAAGTTGCTGGTACTGTTGGACCACACTTTGAGTACCATGGATGTAAGTGACTGCAACCTATTGATTCCCATTAATTGTTTAAGATGGGTTTCACAATTTGAAATCTTTTACACATTAAAACAATGGAACAAGGGGAACATAACTAAAATTGCACACAGTTTGGAACAAATGAACCTAACTCTAGCAGTGATATTTACTTTAAGTACAATGAAAGTAAGTGCAAAGCAATCATAAAGTTCACTAAGCATCTATATTCGTAGTTAATACTACTGTCATTTTAAACTGTTTTCAATATTGTGGTTAAAGCAACTAAGCAATCATGTGAATGCTGTTTTAGATAAATTTTTTAGTGTGAGAGAAAAGATACATATAACATTTAAGAAATTGAATAAAACTTAACTTTTAACATTACAATATTAAATGTGAATCACAAATACCACTGTAAAGTCATGATTTACATATATAAAAGAACATCTAAAAATTGAGCATACACTGATGATGGGTCATGAAGAATGAGTATTTCTTCCTATTCTTTCAACTTTTCTTGAGAATTTTCATAATAAAAGTTAAGCACACCCTAAGTACAAAATTTTTAAAAGTTACATAATAAAAGAATAAATAAATAGAAGGAAAAATGGAAGCAGTTGCTTCATTATCATATGGCTCCCCAGCAAGCTCTGGTCATTTCTCGTGCACTCTCTCCTGAATAGGAACCTGATATCCCTTCTCATTTGTGGCCTAGAGATGTCATAGTTTGCAACTGGGTAATGCAATTTTGCATTTTAATGATCATGGATATTAAATGCAAGCTTCTTCTTCCAATAAGAAAACAATACGATATGTTAATCAACAATGTTTTGAGCAAATCATATGTGTCATTTGTAATATAGATTTAGAGAATTAGTCTTTGACTTTTTCAAGTTTCTTTAACCCAGTTATTGTTTGTGGCTCTGCTTTCCTTCACAGTGTACTTTCTAGATGGATTTTTCACCTACTGAGAGTATTCCCAGCTAATTAGTGAGAAAAACTCTAATTCTTTTCCTTTCAAGTAGTATAGTCATGGGGAAGTTATTTGAGTTTTCCAACTATTCATTTTCAAACTCATAATACAGGTAACTCAATTGAATAAAATTCAATATTTTCAGGCCATTGTTGTCTGAGTGTAACTAAAATTGCAGAAAGTGAAACCACAGATAAGGGGGACTACTGTACTCAGTTAAGTGTTGGAAAGAGATTCTGGGAAGATCCTCAGAGCTTGTGCTCTATATGGTTTGCTCTCTTTCCCTCTCTTCTTCAAACTTCCAGTTTGGTATCTCCAACTCAGGAAGGTTCATAAACATTGTCTAGATTCCCCTGTATGAACTATTACACAGAAACTCCCTCTTAGTATGAAGTTGGGGGCCCTTGGACAAATGCCTGGTTTGCTTGCCTTCTTTCGGTAATCATTGTTCCTTGTTGCCTGATGTCCATTATCTTAAATACCATCCTTTTGTGTATTTTATGTTGATTTTTAAGTATTTAAGGTGGGAAGGGAATCTATTTGCTATTATTATTATCATCTTGCTCAGTAGCAGATATCTTGCTCTTTTACATTTTGTACTTGTTCAGCTCTTGTTATGGTTTAGATTTAGAATGTCCCCCTCCACCGTATGAAGACAAGGCAACCATATTGTAGACAGGTCTTTATTGCTCAGGAGAGGTCCCTGGGGGTGCAGCCTTAAAGATTATATATGGTCTATCCTATCATTTCTCTCTCTCTCTCTCTTGCTTCCAATCTCCATGATGTGAGAACAGAGCCCTTGTTCTCTCTCCCTCTCTTTCTCTCTCCTTCCTACACCATACCCTGAGCTCTGCAGACTTCACCTGATCTAACATGCACAGAACCCTTGAGATCTCTGGAACTTCTTTCCTCTAAATTGTGGTGGTCAAGTGTTTTGGATTCTAGCAATGAGAATGCTGACTGAAACATAGTATGTTGTTTAGTATTGAGGCACTGTAATCCAACTTGTGCAGTCCAAGAAATACATGAAAGTTGGCTTTTCAGGGTTTATAGAAAATAACATCATTGTTACACCACATAGAGAAATGTCTCCTCTTTAATAAACCGGATTATGGCTATTACTTTTAATAATTATGACACTTCAGAGGTTTTAGTGTCATTTGTAAGCATTTGTTGCTCATTTCCTTTTTTATTTTTCCATAAAGAGCTAGAAAAAAAGAGCTACAAGATCCATAACTTATAAAGATACACACACAATCCCCCCTAAAATAGCCTTGTAAAATTCCTTAGTGATAAAATACAAACTTGCTATTTCTAATACACCATCACTGTTCTCCATTTTCAAACATTTAAGTTTTGTTCAAGTTAAAGAAGCCTATCCCATTTATATTTTAAATAAAATATGTTTGTTCTGAAGGTCTTGTTAATGACATAACATTTTAGCCTCTAACCAGTGGAATTGCTCTGTCATTAGTTGAAAGCCCTTTGAACTGACAATCTTTTGTGCATTCAAACTCTCAAAACTGAAACTAGTGGTAATACCCATGCTTAACTACATGGAGAACAAAGAGTAGATTATAACAAGATTTCCTTTGTATAATAATTGAAAAAGTAGAGGAAAAATACTGTATTGACAAGAGATTTAGGACATATTTATATTCTCATCTGGTAAAGGGTGTTATGATATATTTATGCAAACAAACTTGTTTTATAATTATATGGAGGGCATTTTAAAGTTAATAATAAATGAATAGAAATATATGTTCTTATTTTCAGAAGAGGTAGTGCTTATGAATGAAGTATGTCATCTAAATTCAAGTAGTAATTAGTGATATTTATTTGCAAATTTTGAATTTCTAAGTGACTTTGTATCTATAAACTCAATATAGTTTTTATTTTGTAAAGACATGATATTATACTTATGTTTTCAAATAATGTTATTGCTGCATATTGCATCACAATATAAATTGTCATGAACAGCCACCAATTTGTGGATAACTAAATCGATCTCATATAATGCAACTTTACTTTTCACATGAGGGCAAAGGAATATATTTACATTCACACAGAACATCAATATACGTTTAATCACTGTACCATACTGTGCTTTTGAATCTCAAAAAGATGGGCCATTACTGTGCTGTTTATATTGCCACATATACTTAAAATCTGGTCAATGCTCAGTCTAACATATAAGAGGAAAGTCAACTCCTAAGGTACTGTCAAAGTGAGGAAAATGTGTTCCTGAACAGTGACCATATGTCAAATGAAACTGTACTAAAGTAGTGTGTGGTAGCCACATGAAAGTTTCTCATTTACTGAAATTGAACTGGGAACACTGCATGCATTTCACACGAGGAAGGGCCTCGATTCCACCATAGAGAGACATAGAAAGGGAAAAACTCACTCTCCTTGCTGTTACACTCCTTGTGTGTCCTCATTATCCTACCAAGATATTCAATGAGAAAAAAAGATGGGGGAGCAGGAAATCATACTAACGACTTGTCATTATGTAAACACATTTATCTAATTTACATGTATGTCCTACTGAAATATTTTGTATGTGATAAGCTGAAGGAAACATCTGAAAGTCAAGTTCACTATAAATTTACTATAGTAAATTCAAGAATGTAAGAAATTCTTTGAAATCAATAGGACCACACCAAGTTTCCTCCCATTTCAACCATACAGTATATAGGCTGATTTTTAGCACTTCGGTTTTCTCTTCAGACTCTGTCAACTGAATGATTTAGATGAATCTATTTTGGCTTCTCTGTTATTTAGCATTGGCATCCTGCAGAGAAAGTATTTGAAGTCTCGATGCTGTTTCTATTTGTATATATAATACAGAACTGTTTTGTTTATCCCTTATCCAAATATAAAGATGGTTAATAATTTTCTTCTTTGCTGTTACATAAGTTCAGTTATCAAAAGAGGTTACAGGCCAGGCCAAACAAAAATAAATTAAAAGCAAATTATTTGATATAGCAACTATCTTATATAATAATTCTCAGTGCATGCTATATTCATTTAATGAAGTGTTTTGCCTTATGTATTGGTTCTAAATTAGGATTCATGGCTGTTGCTTTATTGCCAGAGCTTTTATTGCAAAAGGATGAAATATTTTATTTCACTCTTTTGGCATTATGTTTTGATACCTGCACATGCAAAGCCCAGAACATTTTTGGTACTTCTGGTTAAATCACTGACATTTCCTTCAGTTCCATTTCTCTGAAGCTTTTGTCATGTCTCCGTTTATTTAGAATGTTAATTTTGTTGCTATACTTGATACTCATCCTAAAAGGTATTTTCACTCATTTTTCATACAAAATATGAATTATATTTTCTTCCTCTACAGCATAACTCTGATTATAAGTGACTTGTTGCCTCACTTCAAAACAGTTTCCCCTTCAGGTAAAATTTAAAAGTCCTTGATATACTTCAAGTCATCTGGCACAATGTTGATAGCCAGTGAATGTCTGATGAATTATAAAGTAAAAAAATAATGGGTGTTACTTCATCAAAAGGTAAATTTGAAGAATTTTAACATTTATTTGTCTTTTAATCACTTGATGTAAAAATGCCTCTTAGGCCTATTGCTGATCATCTTGGCCTCTAGCTCCAGATTGGAGGGCATATTGACTGATGACCTTCACCTCTGTCTCCTAGATATAACCCTCCCCTCCAGGCTAGAGGTTATTCTGTCAGTGCTGTCCAATAAGGATTTGGTCCTTACAGATAGAATGGTAGCCCATGTGTGTGTAGCCCAAAAATATTGCACTTTCCATTGCTGTGACCAAAATACTTGACAAGAACAACTTGGAAGAGGAAAAGCTTATTTTGGCTCATGGTTTTAGAGGTCTCAGGCCATGGTTAGTTGTCTCCATTGATCCAGGCTGGAGGTAACATGATGGCAGAAGGTGTGGCTCATTTCATGGCATCTTGGAAGAAGAAGAAGAGGCAGAAGAAGAACAAGAAGGAGAAGGAGGAGGAGGAGGAGGAGGAGGAGGAGGAGGAAGTGGAAGAGGAGGAGGAGGAGGAGAAAGAGGAGGAGGAGGAGGAAGAGGAGGAGGAGGAGGAGAAAGAGGAGGAGGAGGAGGAGGTAGAGGAGGAGGAGGAGGAGGAAGAGGAAGAGAGAGGAGGAGGCAGAGAGAAGATAAACCATCCCAGGACATGTCCTTCAGTGACCTACTCCTACAACTAGGTCCACTTCCCAGTAGTCCTTTCAGCCATCAAAGGGTTAATCTACTAATAAAGTCAGATCTCTCATGATCTAATCACTTCCCAATAGCCTCACTTCTGAGCACAGGAGACCGAGAGTTTGGGGACATTCTGCATCCAAACCATAACATATACATACCCCTAAAAAGGCAGGGAAATGAAGTCTCTGGCAGTTGAACTCTCTGGCCAGTGTGATATAGAAGATAGTGTATAAATACTTCTAATTTTCCATATTCTTCAGACATTGTTATAAGACACAATTTTTAGGG
>PVJS01001694.1:65571-93879 GCA_004027185.1 Glis glis
GGGGCGTTCTACCTCCGCGCTACACCCCCGGCCCTATTTTTTTATACTTTATTTTGAAACCAGGTCTCACGAAGTTGCGGAGGGCCTCACTAGGTAGAAAGAGAGACAGGGAGAGAGAGAGAGAGAGAGAGAGAGAGAGACAGGGAGAGAGCTGAGGCTGGCCGCGAACCCGGATCCTCAGGTCTCCGCCTCCCAAAGTACTGGGATTACAAGCGTGCGCCACCACGCCCGGCGCTGCCATTTTCACTTTCTTGCTTTGTTTTCCTTATCCTTGAACTGGGGGACAGCATGGTCTTGTGAAATGATGCACATAAGATCAATGCCTGAGGCTCTGTTTTCTGGGCACCCAAGCTAAGTGAATCCATTGCAAACAAACCAACAATGTCTCTGTGCTCCTCACTCTTTCTGGGTTCACATATTATCACAGAGACCTATTATGTTTCAAATATGCTCTTTATTAAAATCAAAATGGCCACTTCTTTATTCTTTTTTTTTTTTTTTTGCGGTACCGGGGATTGAACCCAGGGGCGTTCTACCTCCGCGCTACACCCCCAGCCCCTATTTTTTTTATACTTTATTTTGAAACCGGGTCTCACGAAGTTGCGGAGGGCCTCACAAGGTAGAGAGAGAGAGAGAGAGAGAGAGCTGAGGCTGGCCCTGAACTGGGATCCTCCGGTCTCTGCCTCCCAAAGTACTGGGATTATAAGCATGCGCCATCACACCCGGCTTCTTTATTCATTTATTTAACAAAATTTTCTATATGCCCTTTATGCTACTAAGTCATAGAAACTTTAAGATGAAAAGACTTGCCTCAGTCCTAAAGGTCACAGATTAGGGAGTAGGAAAACACTCATAGACAAATTAAATATATTAAAGATGAACACATGAGATGGTGTGGCTAAGATAACCAAAGCCCTCAACTGTGAAAAAGAGTTAAGATTAAATTCATACACAGGAACATTTGTTTCATTGTTTTTATATATCAGATTAATACTTCTGATTCCTTGCCATCAAACTCAGTGAATACTAGTCTAAGTTTTTGCCCACAGGATAGTAAGGGAGAAAAAATGGACACATATGACTCATTTTTTCCTTGATCTAACTGCTGTAAGATGGGGAATTTATGATGTAAATGTAGAAAGGCAGTAATTTCCTGGGTGGAAGAGGATAGGTTTCCACTGAAGTTGGTGACTGGTATATAGACTGCATTAGTAGAACTGTTATCACACCCTCTATTACATGACTTTGTAATTCTGATTCACCAATGAGACAAAGTACATTGGTTAACCCCTTGATTCTAATTCTAGCCAAGTTATGCACTTGACAAAAGGGATTCTAGCAGATGCTATGTATATGTAGAGTTGACAAAGCATGAATTTCTATTCTTACCCTTGTCCTTTGACACAGTGTGGTCAATGAGTTTTTGTACTGTGGATGAGACCCAGGTGGCCCAGGATGAGACCCAGGTGGCCCAGGAGCACCTGTTGTCCCAGTGTAAAAAAAAAAAAAAAAAAAAAACAGAAATTTTAGTGATTCAAATTAAGGCCCAAAGATCTGCACATCTTAAAGGCTGAATAATAGCCCCATGATATATATAACTATAATTGGTTTAAAACATTAATTTTGGGGTGACTTGCTATGTACCACTACTGTTGCAATAGATAACTAATGGAAAAATTGTTCTAAATGTGGAGTGTCAACATAACAGGAATCTAAAATATGTGAGTTTTTTTGGGGGGATGATAGTAGAAGATAAATGTTAATAGATACTGGAAAAATAATGAGAAATTCATATGGAAATAAGTAAAAATAATGACAAAAATTAATAGTCACACCCACAATTTTAAAGGAATCTTAAAACATGATTTATATCTTTGAGGTCATCTGGTAAAGACATTGCCTCAGGCAACCTGACTTTTTTTTAAGTTATGGATTTGGGAACAGTTATCTATGCAAAATATTAAAGGGGATACTAATTTCTATCTCTTTGTGAAGATACACATGAAAGAAAAACTAGAAAGTTTTGAATCAAAATTAAAAGGGAATACAGAGATATTAGAACTTGCAAGGTTGGAAAATAAAGCTATTTCTTATGTAAAATGAAACTAAGATTCTAAAAGTAAGACATAGTGTCTGGATAAATTTGAAATCAATAATGTAATTGAGATCCTCTGTTAAGATCTCTCAAAGAATGAAGGTGGTATCTGTTAGATACTGTTAGCTTAATAAAAGTACTTCTAAGGTATTCAAAAATATGACCCTTAAAAAGTCTAAGCTATAGGCCAGCCAATAGCTATTATCAAAAATCCTATTTGTATGGCCTCTAGAGGATGGGATAAAAATAATCAGCTATATGGAAAACCTATAAAGTTTTAAGAGAAATTGTATGTACAAAACCGTGGCCACCATAAGATTAATATTGTTCAAGTTGTAATACTACCTCTGAGCCATAAACTTCATGGAAATTTTGAATAAGAAAGTCATGTTTGTATAAGATTCTTTTTGTGGACTGGGATTAAAACTAGGAGCATTCTACCTCTGAGCTACACCCCCAATCCTATTTTATTTTTATTTTGAAACAGCGTCTCGTTAGGTTGATGAGAGTTTCACTACTTGCTGAGGCTGTCCTTGAACTTGCAATCCTCCTGTCTCAGCCTCCCAAGTACTGGGATTACAAGCGTGTGCCACCATGACCGCTGTGTTTATATAAGATTTTGTACTTAATAATTTGTTTCTCCACTTATATATACTGTAATGAGAAAATATTATATAGGTTCATTTTTTCTAAAATCTAGATATATAACTTTTCCATTGCATAAAATTTGTTGGTTATATCAACAAAGGCTAAATTGGTTAAGCTAACATTTCTATATTCAAGGAATAGAAAAGTCCAATGACTTATCTCAGGGTTGGCACATTTTTTCATTAAAATCAGATAGTAAATATTCTTAGGCTTTGGATGCAAGTTCTCTGTCACTGCTTCTCAACTCTGCTATTGTAGCAATCTAGTCATAGGCAACATATGAATGAGCATAGCTGTGTTTCAACAAAACACTATTTAATGGCTTGTGGATTATATTTTCCCACGTTCTGATTTATCCCCAAATATAGAATTTGGGAACAAAAGCATATTCTCTTATTTTTGGCATGAGGCATTCATATAATTTCAATCATGATAAATATAGCAACCTTACATTTGAATATTTCAGAATTCCTTTGTCAGATCTTAAGCTAGTGCCAAATTGATATTTACAAATCATGACCAAGATTATAAGCTCTATGAGTATTTCATGTAGTATGACTTTAGTTGATAGAATACTGAGAAAATTACAATCCATCTACCAAACAATATTATTCATATTTTTGCAACATTTTATTTTGGAGATTTCTTTCTAAATGCAATATGTCTCCAAGAAAACATCCATATATTTCAGAGCTCCATTATGGAATTTGAAATAATAAATATATATGGTTAAACATATTGAGACAGAAAAATTATTTATTCACGTTAGGAAACAATATATCAGAGAAAAATACCCAGTTTTTGAGTTGGTACTAATCCTAATTCTTCAAAACATAATTTATCATTTCCTGTAGGAAAACAAGCCATCTGTCTAATATGATTCTCATTGTAATATCCTATATCACTAATATTGTCATTAGAGGAGACTTCATTTAGTTACTATACTTATACTGATGAATGATTTTCTTTTTTGTATGAACATGAATTAAATATTTTTATGGGTTCTCATTTATCAAAAGTTAGAATAATAAGAAAAACAGATCATGAGTAAGTTGCATTTTAGACTAAAATTCCTTATGCATTCTAGTTATTTTTACTTTTTAAAAATTATATAATTTTTATATATTTATATAATATATATGTAATTATATATATCAATATGTTTTTAAATCTGTTTCAAATTCTTCTACTCTTTAATTGTAAAAAATTATGAAAAACAAGATTTATCAACAACCATCAATCAATTATTTTGATTTCCACTTGTATTTGAAGAAAAGAGCTAGATATTCAGTGACATACATATTCTATCATAAGTGGACAATTTCTCTCTAATTTAGTTTTCTCCCATCCATACTGATAATTTAATTCTTCAATCATGTAATTTAACATTACTTGAGTACCTGTCATGCATGTTACACTGTACTGTTGAAACGACAAATAGGTGGCTTAAACTTAGGCACACAGCAATCTTTTGGTTGAGACAAATTCCAAACAAATACAGTTGAATCTATATGGCATGAAGGAACCAGACTTTCTATGGTCAGCAAAGAAAAGCTCTTCTAAGTAAATTACTTCTCTGCCTAGTCCTGAAGAATAAGCAGGAATTAGGCAGTAGAAGGGCTGTGTGAACGGCATTTCAAGCACAGGAAAGGCCATGGAAGGCAAAGAACCCATGGGAAGTA
This sequence comes from Glis glis, assembly GCA_004027185.1. Classification (NCBI taxonomy): domain Eukaryota; kingdom Metazoa; phylum Chordata; class Mammalia; order Rodentia; family Gliridae; genus Glis; species Glis glis. Next base: position 69,997 of record PVJS01001694.1, read on the forward strand.
AAACTCCGTGTACTCGATGATAATTTAAACAAGAATGCTACGAAGCAAGGCTGTGAAGTTAAATAGCAGTGAAGTAATTAGAGTATCATGATGCTTTAAGTTTTAGAACGAATGTGTGCATGCATACTTCTACCAGCCTGAAAACCATCAAGATGTATGATTACAATGCACCAACTAAAAAATAAATAAATAAAAAATAAAAATAAATAAAAAATAAAAATAAATTTAAAAAAGTTTCAGATTTTAACCAATGAATAATGGGCATCCATCAAAGGATTTTAATCAGGGCAGAAGTGTAGCTTCTTATTTAAAAGCTTTTGGTTTGTATTTTGTAAAAAAAAAATTTAAAAATGTACCTAAAGTGAAAATTAAGAGGTTGCTATTGCCTAGGGGAATGAAAGTGATGGCATGTGTTCGGTTAATGCTAATGTAAGTGAGAAATTTATATATTTTTGAGAAATGTGTAATGCAATTAACTGGAATTTGTGCCTTGATTCAAACAATGGATAATGAGAAATAGGATGTTGACTAGGACGACTTCCAAATCATTGATATTTACAGTCTAATGCCATTTACCATAAAAGAAAACATTTAAATTAGTGAGATTAAAGCAAGAGTTATTTCTTTTTTATATTCATTTATTGGTGCATTGTAGTTATACATTCTGATAAGTGTCAGGGTAGCAGAAGCATGCATGCACACATTTAGCCCTCCCTCAATTCCCACCCTATTCCCTCCCCTTTCCCTCCTTTTCGTGTTCATCATAGTGATTGACTTTGATAAGTTTGTGTATGTACATCATGTGCATTAGTGTATTTCCCTCTTCCCCCCTCCCATCTCCCTCAGTTAGGTCGCCTTCTTTGCTCATCTAAAGTTTTCTCCTTCTTTGTCTGGAGTATGGCAAACATTAAAAACACAAACAACAACAAATGCTAGTGAGGATGTGGAGAAGTAGGAACTCTAATACACTGTTGGTGGGATTGCAAATTAGGGCAACCACTTTGGAAAACAGTGTGGAGGATCCTCAGAAGATGATGGTTTTCTGCAATCACTAGCTCAACAAGATTCTGCTGCTTCTTTGCTGGTGTTGGTCTCTGAGAGCTGCCAGGTCTTGCAGTCCCCAGCCCCAGTGTGGGCTTGCCAAGATGGTGCCTGCATCTGCTCTCCACTCACCACATGAGAAGCATGGAGCTCTTTTCAGTCCTCTGCTTTCTGTGCTGTGTCCAATTCCACGACATTTTGACTGTCTTTCTTCTGTTGCATTCTGACTTCTTTTCTTCTCTTGCCAAGAAGCAATCTTCCTGCTGGTTGAGTTCTACCATCTTTATTTTCCCAAGGACCTTTCGTTATCATTTTTTTTTTTCTATTTGAATGGATAGGAAGCCATTAGGGAGGAAATGGTACTGTTAAGCATTTTCCCTTAACATATGAGGATTTTAAGGCCTTCTCAGTCTCTTTCTAGAACCAGACTCTGAAGCCAAAAGGGTGGTACTGAATGTAAGGTGATCAACTAAGCTTTACTGTTGTTCTCAGCTTGAGTCTATAAGACTTTTTAAACTAAAACTAAAGTTTATTTCCTTGCAATTCTATGTTTTTCCTAATACATTCTGGAATGATCTTAGAAATAATTTTGTCAGCCCTTACTAAGCATTGACTAAGCATTTTACATGTATTAACTTTTTACTACCCATAAATTTGAAGTTGACATGGTTGATATCATCATTATACAGGTATGGAAGCTAATACTGAGAGAAAAAGTCTTATTTTTCAAAGCACACCCAGCCAGTACTGGAGAAGGCTGAATCAGAGCTCAGAAAATCTGAGTGAATCTCTACTTACTTGTTATTATACACAAGAACAAACTCAGACTTCATATTCATGTTCAAAGTAGATTTGTAGCTTTTAAAAAATATAAAAATTAATTATATCAGGTCCTCTCTGCAAATAGGGTAAGACTCAGGTATACTATAAACACTATCTCTAGAAATTGCTGCATAATAAGTCTCCTAGTCAACTTACACGAGTTTCCTGTTGTCTCTAGGTAACTTCCCATATTTTAAACAAATTATTCTCTGTTTGTTGTGGTCCCTTTGAATAATTATTTTCCCCAACTAGGTTTTGCTCTTCCCCAATACCTCCCTCAGTTTTATAATTCCATAAAACAACTCTCAGAATTCTGAAACACTGTAAGACCATTCATTATGGCTTATTACAGTAAAAGAATGCAGATTCAAGTCAATAGACAAAAAAAAAAAAAAGGGTGCAGAGAACAGATTACAGGAAAGACCAGAAACATGTCTCCAGTGTTACTCTCTCAATGGATAGCATTTAATCTTCTAAGCAATGATGTGTGACATTATGTGTGGAATATTGCCAGTCAGAGAAGCTCACCAGGACTTGATTTCCTGGACTTGTATTGGGGGTTGATAACCTGGGCCTTATTTTTTGTCTGTCTCATTTCACTTAGAATTATGTTTTCAAGGCTCATTTCTGGTATAGTTTATATCAGAATTTAATTCATGTTTAAGGCCAAATTATATACCAGCATAGGTATATTATACATTTTGTTTATCCATTCATCCTTTGATGAACATCTAGGTTGCTTCAACACTTTAGCTACTGTGAATAATACTGCTATAAACATTAGTTTAAGATATCTTTAGATATCCAGATTTTCAAGCAATATTTATGGATCTTCAGACAAGAAGTGGGAGTACTACTATCATCTCTTTCTGAGAGTAGAAAATGCTGAAAGCTAGGTTTATTCACAACTTTACATGTAAGAGAAGTTGGGATTGTTTTCTTATTACAAATGGACAGGCCCGAGACAAAAGAACCTACAGGTACTGTGATACTCAATGAAATAGTTTTATCACAACTGATGGGGCCATTAAATGCCATGTAGCCCCACAAAGCCATTTCCCTACCCCAAATAAACGTGCATTTAGTGATCAACTAATGAACATCCAAGAAGAATCAGGCATAAAACTCTAACAGGGAACAGCAATAGACAGACTAACAAAAATTACCTACAGGAGAAAAGAAATAATGCAGGTAGAATAAAATGTCAAAAATATGCATCATTATTTCAGTCAGCATCCTCACTGTGGTAGACTAACACCTGACACACCCTGGTATTAGAAGATGGAAGATTTTATTGGCTTAGAGATCGAGCAAGGTTCTGAGGTCCAGTCCACTTTGGGGGCCGGCTTCTGCTAGAGCTGGACTTCCTCAGGGCATCCTGGTGTGGAACAGAAAAAGCAAGGAGAGGGGACAAGAGACATATATAGTTTCCAAGGCTACACCCCCAGGGACTCCTCCCCAGAAGACAAGTCCCACCTCCAACATGGCTGCCTTACTCTCACATGAGGTCTGGGAGACATTCTAAAATCAAACCATAATCATTCTTGAAAAAAATGTGAGGGTGAAAAGAGGGAAAATTCCAATAATAAGAAATTGCTGTTAAAATGAAAATACAACACAACTTAAGGACCATAATTAAATACCAGTGTTACAGGATAACATTAAACAATTCACCCAGATACCTGAACAAAAAGACATATAAAGAGAGAAGATATGATGGGAAATGTTAAAAACATTAATGCAATGAGCAGTACAGAAAACCTAATGTATGAATAAGCACTAAAAATGGGAGAGAGTAAACTATCAAAGAAATAGCACAAACATTTTGTCACAATTCAAGGACATGTATTTCCAGAATTAATGTTTTATTGATACACAGCACAATGAATAAAATAAGTAATAATATAATAAAATTTCAGAAAATTGTTGATAAAAAACACAAATGATTACAGAAAAAAATCAATATCAAAACATAAGTTCATACACACCTGGTTAAAAGCCCTTTTAGAAGAAATGCTCCCCGAAATGAGAAAGAAAAGCAAGAAAGTGAAAGACAGGGCATCCAGGAAACATGATACAATGGGGGAAACTGTGAGGGGCATCCCTAGGATGGTGATGGGGGAAGTCCCAGGATGAAAGCTTAGCAACTAATCATCTAAATTTCAAGGGAAAGGCCATGGTCAGTGCTTTGGGAGGGTTATGTATAAGCACAGTAAAGAAACTGATGAAATAGTTGAGGAATTTAAAGACTCAAGTCATCACAAGAGAGATCACAATTCTGTCAGAGTTTGGGAGAAATCAATATTAATGCTGGTAGCAATTAATAACTCAAAAGCAACAAAAATTTCTTAGGAAATGAAATGTGATACAATATACTATGTGGTATATACTACATACATACTATGTACCTTCTATTTATATAATCCTAAAGTGTGACATTGAGGGGAGGGAGTGCCTGGGAACTTGTTTATATTGTCATAAGGATCGTGATTGCGAATATGTTTTGGTATGACAGAATTAAAACAAATTAAACCTTCAGCTTTTATTATGGAAAATTAATAAATAGTATACAAAACAAGAGGAATATAGTCCTAATTAACACTTAGAGTAATAATAATAATAATAATAATAATAAGTGCCAGCATTAAGAATAAGAATAGCTAAAGGTAAAAGTTTTTGAAGAATAAGACTCAACAGAGAACTTGTGAACAGAAAATGTTGTTATTTAATCTTTGAAGAATTATTTGACATTTTAAAATATGTGCATGCTTTTTGATAAAAGCATCAATTTAATTTAATTTAGCACTAATACTCCATCATATTTTTCTGATTTACAAAATCTAAAAGGAGATTTTTCTTTGTTCTAGTGAGCTTGCCCACAAAAATAATCCTGGTCTTGGTATTACTATTTAAATATGCCTTTTAAGTCAGGCATGGTTGTGCATGCCTGTAATCCCAGTTCTTGGCAAGTTGAGACAGGAGGACCACAGGTTTGAGGCCACCCTCAGTAACTTAATGAAAGCCCCAGCAACATAGTAACACCATGCTTCAAAATAAAAAGGCCTGCCCCCCCACACACACACACATATGCCTTTTAAGACTAAATTAAAATCAGTGGTTGACCTGAGTTCCACTTCAATTGAATAGTGTAATATTATTTTAACATATGTGCCTATATGAATTTGAGTGATTTATACTTTCCTCTGCATCATAGTTTTCAATTAATTAATTAATCAACTTATTTATTTATTTAGTTTTGAGATGCTGGGGATTGAACCCAGGGACCTGCAAATTCTGGGCAAGCACTCTACCATTGAGCCATATCCCCAGCTCCTATATTGTAGTTTTATAATATTCCTCCTGAGTTTCATTCAAACAATAAAAAGAAAAATAGCATCCTGAATCTGGTCATTTTGCCTCATTTAATATTATTTTAATACTTAGTATTATTTATGTAACTTTTCAATTTTTAGAAAAAAGAAAATCCTAAAATAGCAAAGACAAAGGTAATCCAAAAGAAAAATACTGAATTTTCTAGAAAGACATTACTTGATATAGTCATTTTTTATTTCATAATAAACATCATACTTAATTTTGAGTCCTCCATATCTATAGAGGATTCATTATCTTCAAAAACAATTCTCTTTCCTAAAAGCAGATTCTATGGTATTTTCCTTCTCTTTAATGGTACAATTTGAAACAAAATAAATAGTGCACAAAATTCAGATACGTGCATTTATCATTTTCATTTATTTATTTTTTATGTACTTTTATTGGTGCATTGTAATTATACATGACAATGAGGTTCAGAGTGATAGGAACATACAGGCACACAGCACTTGGTGTGTTGACCCCTGCATCTCAGCTCACTCTCTCCTCATCCCCTACATGTAGTTGATAATCTTATATATGTACATAGCATTATTTGAATGGTTGCTTTCATCAAGTCTCCTTTCTCTCCAACCCCTTGCCAAAGCACCTCCATTACTCCACTGGAGTCTCTCCTCTTTTATCTGAAGTCTCTTTTGTGACCCGGTTTCTCTCTAGCTTCCATATATAAAACAGGAAGCCGTTTGCTTTCTGATACTGGCTGATCTCAGCATAATATTCATGAGTTCCATCCATTTTCCTGTAAATGACATAATTTTGTTCATCTTTATAGCTGAGTAAATTTGACTGTGTATTTTTACTTTTTAAACTTTTGGGGGCCCACTATTTTCTATACAAACAGAATTAAAGCAATCATTCATTGTTTTAAGGATTTGTTAGTAGACCTGACTTAATACAAGCAACTGAAGACAGAAACATTTCTATTGGTTAATATTTTTGTGGTACTGGGAATTGAACCCAGGGACATTCTACCTCCAAGCTATACCCCAAGCCCTATTTTTTTTATTTTTTTATTTTGAAACAGGGGTTCACTAAGTAGCTGCGGCTGGCCACGAACCCAGATCCTCCGGTCTCAGCCTCACAAGTACAGGGATTATAAGCATGTGAGACCAAGCCCAGATGGTAAAATTTTTTTTCAAAGTAAATATTATGGAAATCTTATTGGAAACAGAGCTATTCTTGACCTTTCTACTTAGTGATTAAAATTTCTCATTTTATCCTGCAAATGACATAATTTTGTTCTTCAAGGGTGGTCAGCCAGTCTCAGAAGATCAAGGGTCCTATGTTTTCTGTCATAGGTGGAAGCTAGAGATAAGTTGGGAAACAAAGATACTTCAGATAAATGAGGAGAGAGACCAGTAGAACAGTGGGAAAGCATTGGGTGAAATGGAGAGGAAAAAAGAAAGCTTGATGAAGGAAATAGTTCAAATAAAACGATGTCCATGTATGAGGGTATCACTATCAATTTCACAAACATGTATGGGTGGGGGAGTGGGGTGGGGTCTGGAGGTAATCATAGCAAGTGCTGTGTATGTTTGCATTACATTGTACCTATGATGTATGATTACAGTGCAACATAAAAGTATATTAAGAAAAGTTTTCTCACTTTGATTACTTTGACTCTGGAAAAAAAAATGATCGATTAATTTGTCCTCAACCTCAAATTCTTCAAATTAACCATGGTTTCTACATTCTTGTTGAAATGACCACAGAACATGTATATTCTTATTAAGCTTTTTCTTAGCAAGGTAAGTCATTTGACATTAGGAAAAATCATAATAATAATAAGGAAATCCTCATTTCTAAGGGTACATTTATCAATGAAATATAATCTCTATTTATTTTAAAATAATCTGTGAAGCAGAAGTTTCCTCCCCTGCTATCAGTAGTTTGAGAGGAACAAAATGAAGTAACTGAGGTTTGGTCAGTGGGTTGTGGGTGCCATGATACATATTGTATGGGGAAAGGAGGGGTGCATTGTTAGGACTAACACAGTACTGTAGATTTCCTGACAACAAAAAAGCCTTTTGATAGGGATCCAACCTAGCTAAGTTATTGTTTATTTTGTAAAAAAAGCATCTCTGACCAGTAATATATATCTTCAGGGAAAAGAGGTGGAAAGGAAGAGCTTCCTGCCTGGAGAGACCCAGAAGAGATGGAGGTTACTATACTATTCCTATTCTCTTCATTTACCAAATGGTCAATTCAAGTGTTAATGGATAATTTGTGTACTGAAGTACATTTTTGTCCAGACTACTGCAATGTTTCTTCATCTCGTTCCACCTCAATAGTTCAATATTTGAAAATTTTGGTCATTTCTAACATTTTCTTTTTTAAATGAGTATGAGAGAATTGGAAAAAGGGTGAATTTTAATTATACTTGGCTTATCCATTTGCATAGACTGCAGTGTAAAAATTCTGGAACTCAGAATAATTCAATGTGAGAACATTTGGATCACATATTGGCAAACAGTTGTTTGGTGTAGTTTTACTGAAGATCATTAATATCGTTAGGAATCTCAAACAGTAAGGGTGAACCAAGGACAAAAAATAAGATCTGGGGCGCTGATGATCATAAAATTATATTGCTACCCTTTCCAAAATGAATCGTAGCAGTGGTGTGTATCAATAGCTGAGAAATCAATACTTGTTAACATTCTCAGTGGGAAACAAGGCTTTGCTGCTATTCATCTGTAAACATATATTGTACAATCATCAGTCACGGGACTGCTTCCTAATATATGCATGCTAGAGGTTCAGCCTTGTATCTGCATTTCTGAATTAGTCCCAGCGTGACAGAAAGCAATCCCTGCAATGTTAGGGTAGGAAGCAAATAAATGTAGATAGGATAGACATTACTAGAATAAAAAACTATGTCTTTTTTATTTACACTAATGATGAGAATAATCAACATCCAGCATTTTAAGATCACTGTGCACTTGCCTGTGGTCGTTGTTTCTTCCTGTAAGATCCGTAGGGTGGTGCAGATGAGCACCAGCACCTGTACAACACATTCCAATCCTCACAGCTGTCAGGAAGCCTGCACTAATGTGTCCTGAAAGAGTGATTAATAGGTTTTGACAATATCATTGCATCGCATATTTAATCAGATTATACATCTGTTAGAAATGGTTTGCTTCTAACATCTGCAGTCAAAAACCCACACTCGGTATTCAGATCATTGTCTCAGCAGAAGCTTGTAACTACTGTGTATGTCAGTCTGACTGTTGACAGGTTAAAACGGAATGCCAGATGCAGACGAGTCGTGACATTTTGTTGATTCACTTAATGATTTTTCCCCAACATTTCCTAGAAGTTTATCTGTGCCTAAATTAATGCTCATTAGCAAGAAAAGAGACAAACATATCACTGTAAGCTACAATCTCAAGAAAGAGGTGCCCCGTGGTTGTATGCCTCCCTGAAGTTGTTACTACTTGGTTATAATTTCTAAAACATATTTCAAATGATAAGGTTAGTTTAAGAAGATAGATACTATGAGACCGATTTTCAGATGACAACATTCAGCATGACAACTTTTATTTTCATGTGATTAACTCCTCCATACAATGTTGAAGCTTTAGTCAATTGCAAAAGTAAGATTTATTCATTTCCCATATGTAGTTGGGAAACATTCCTTTTACACATGACATCATTTCAACATTGGACTTTTTCATCTTAATCTCAATAGAAAACTGGCCATAAGCAAAAGTCCTCCTCCATCTTCCATCACTTATCTCCAGCACAGCACCAACAGGCAAATCACACGTCCTTTCTATATGGTATTAGCAACGTTCACTCAAAACCTGCAATCGTCTTTGAGCCTTCTTATATCATAAAATTTCCCTGGCCAAGTTTAGCAATGGCATGCAGCTACAAACCCAAGTCACTACTTTCTCGTCCTTATCTTACTTGATCTCACTGCAAGATTTGGTCATGGTTCTCACTCCATCATCCAAACTTTGCTCATTGTTATGTTTATCTGTGTACTCTATGCAGGACTTACTTTCTTCCAAAATTTCTGGGCATTCCTCCTTAGTTTGGAATCATCCTCTCTTGCTGACTTAACTTTAATTATGGTAATTTTAGCCCTTTCCTCAAGCCCCTTTTCCATGATGAATAAAGTTGCTGTAAACATTTCTGTAAAGTTTTATGTGGACATCTTTATTTTAGTTGAAAAAATTAGAATTGGACTTGTTTGTTCATGGGAACTGTATTTTTAATTATATAAAGCTATCAACATGTTTTTAAAAATTATTGTACAATTGTACTTATCCACCAACAAAGCCTGGAATGTCCTATAACTCCACAATCTCACCATATTTGATATATTCAGTTTTAAAATTTTAATTACAATCTTTTTAGCTGATGTATAATGGTAGATGGTAGCTCTTTTCTTTTCTAATGTAAGTATTTTCAGCTGTAGTTTTCCTTCTAAGCACTGGTTTATAACAGTCTCAAAATTTGGATATGTTGTATGTTGTTTGCATTCAGTAGAAAATATTTTCTAGTTTTTGAATTTTTAAACAGAATGTTATGAAAAATGGGTTTTGAGCTGGACATGGTGGCACATGACTGTAATCCTAGTACTTAGGAGGCTGAAATAGGAGCACAGGTTCTAGGACAGCCTTAGCAACTTAGCGAGACTATCAGCAATCTAGTGAGACCCTGTTTCCAAATGAAAAATAAAACAGGGCTGGGGGTGTAGCTCATAGGTTTAATGCCCCTGGGTTCAATCCCTAGCAACACACACACACACACACACACACACATACACAAATGTGTTTTGAAAATTTTCTATGAATTGGGCTTTTTTTTGTGGTACAGGGGGTGGAACCCAGGGGCTTTCTACCTCCGGTCTGTATCCTCAGCTCTATTTTATTTATTTATTTTTTTTGGAAACAGGATCTTGCTAAGTTGCTGGGAGTCTCACGAAGTTGCCGAGGCTGACTTTGAACCTGTGATCCTCCTGTCTCAGCCTCCCAAGTTCTGGGATTACAGGCATGTGCCACCAGGCATGGCTGGGAATTTTTAATTAATTTCCATATGTTTAGATAACATATTGTCTACTTTTTCAGGCATTTAAAATATATTGAAACATTTGCTAGAGCAACAAATCATCTATCATGTTGTGTTCTATTTATTGAGATTCTTTGAATAATGAATTTATACTTTTCATAAAACTTTTTAAAGTTTCAATTAAGTTTGAATTTTATTTGTTCAAATTTTAAGTGCATCCATTTGCACTTGAAAATAATACATTACTTTTGGCTAGCATGTTCAGTAAGTGTCCTTTAGATTCAGTTAAATCAATATTTTGAAATTTTTGTATACTTTTCTGTGAGTAAGAGAGAAGTACTGAAATTGCCAATATAATAGTAAATTTGTCTATTTCTATCTTTAACTACATTAGTTTTTGCTTTGTTATTGGATGCATATATTGGGGATTTTTATTTTCTCCCTTTATCAATATGAAATACTCCTCTTTATCCCTGAAGATATTCCTTATTCTGAAATTTAAACATTTTGACAGTAATACTGTCATTTCCGAATTTTTAAATTAGTGTTTAAATAATGTTTATCATTTGCTTATTTGGCTATAGTTTTTAGATATGGCTTTTATAACTCTAGTGTTCAAAACATGCATCTTTAATCTTAAATAACTTCAAGTATAATTTGACCATTTTACCAGAGTATGCACAGTAAGCCACAATATATTTCCCCCACTGCTGTTACCATACTTTACAATAACATATATTTCAAATATTACAATGAATTTATTTCCTGAAAGAACAGTCTTTTTAAGAAACTTGTAAAAGAAAAAATACATATTTGATTCATGTGAATTTCCTATTCTATTGCTTTTCAGTCTGCTGTGTAGATCTGAGTTTTTACCTGGTTATTCCTGCATGAATAACATCCTTTAATGTGTATTAACATCCTTTAATGTGTATTTTTTGTATTGAAAGTTTACTGGCAAAAATTATATTTTATTTGTCTGAAATATATTTAACTTCTCTTTTTAAAATATATTTTGGTTTGTTTAGATTTCTTGGTAGTCTTCTTTTCCATTTAACATTTTATGATGGTCTGTTTCCTTTTTGCTTTAATTATGCTAGACATGAAATATATAATTGTTTAATTTTGTATATTTTCTTTTCTTTTTTTTTTTTGCGGTTCCGGGGATTGAACACAAGGGCGTTCTACCTCCGCGCTATGCCCCTGGCCCTATTTTTTTTTTTTATACTTTATTTTGAAACCGGGTCTCACGAAGTTGCGGAGGGCCTCACTAAGTAGAGAGAGAGAGACTTGGAGAGAGACAGCGAGAGAGCTGAGGCTGGCCGCGAACCCGCATCCTCCGGTCTCCGCCTCCCAAAGTACTGGGATTACAAGCGTGCGCCACCACGCCCGGCTGTATATTTGCTTTTCTGTACATATCTTCCTGACTCCTCGCCCTGACTGGTTTAAAGATGGTCTCTGTATAATTGGTCGTCAGCAATATTTTATTGATTTACCTTGATATGGTTCTTTTTGTGTTTATCCTTTCTGAGATTTGTTGAGATTCTTTGATCAATGAATTTATACTTTTCATAAATTTTTTTTAAAGTTTCAGCTAAGTTTGAATTTTACTTGTTCAAATTTTAAATTATCCTCCCTTCTTTTTTTTTTTTTTTGCGGTACCGGGGATTGAACCCAGGGGCGTTCTACCTCCAAGCTATACTTCCCACCCTATTTTCTAGTCTTTATTTTGAAACCGGGTCTCACGAAGTTGCGGAGGGCCTCACTAAGTAGCTAAGGCTGGCCACGAACCCGGATCTTCTGGTCTCAGCCTCCCAAGTATTGGGATTACAAGCGTGTGCCACCATGCCCGGCTCTTATCCTCCCTTCTTTTCTTTCTCCTTCTTTAAGTCTTATTGCATATATGCTAGAATTTATATCTTAGGGCCAGTGAAGCTATTCAACTGTTTTATTTATTTATTAATTTATTTTTAATTTTAAGTTTTTGCAGTACTGGGGATTGAACCCGGGGACATTCTACTTCTCAGCTACACCCCCAGCCCTATTTTTATTCCTTATTTTTATTTATGTATTTATTCATTTTTTAATTTTTGCGCTACCGGGGATTGAACCCAGGGATATTCTACCTCTGAGCTACATCCCCAGCCCTATTTTTTTATTCTTTATTTTGAAACAGGGTCTCACTAAGTTGCAGAGGGCCTCACTAAGTATCTGTGGCTGGCCACAAACCTGCGATCCTCCTTTCTCAGCCTCCCAAGTACTGGGATTACAAGCATGCGCCACCATGCCCAGTTTATTCAACTGTTTTAATTCTACTTTTTAAATTAATTGAGGGAAAATTTCAAGTCCTACATTATATTTTTATCTATAAATGTTCTATTTATTTTTTAGAAGAGCATTTTCTACTTCTGTCCTTTTATGTTCCTATATTCTTTTAAAAACTGAACATCTTTATAGTATTTATAATAACCTTTTAAAATACCTTGTTGACTAATTCTACCACCTTTGTAATATCCAGGTTTCTTTTCCTTGATTTATTTTTCCTTTGATTATGTTTCACATTGTTTTTTCTCATTTTCTGCATATCTATTAAGCTTTGACTAGATGCTAGGCATTTTCGATTTATATTCTTCAGGGCTGGATATTAAACTGCTATAAAGGGTGTTGAATTTTGTTTTGGTACCAGCCAATTTAATTGTTCTTTGGTTAGATGCATTTGAACATTTCTTTAAGTTGCTTTTAAGAATAGTTTTAGAGTATCATTTTTCTATAGTTCTGGTTAGCTCTACTTCTAAGAAATGACTCCTTGATTTCTGCACTGAAGGTCTGAATATTCAAGTCTTTTACTTCAGCTGATCATCAACCAAGCATCTTCTAATCTTGATTGGGTATTGAGATTTTTCCAGTTTATAATTTCCTTATTCCTACATATCTGTCTTCATGAAGTTTTACCCATCAAATGTGGATAAATGGGGCTTTTATGCAGATTTTGGAACCTTTGTACCTGCACACAAATTCAGTAGTGTTCTGCTCCACAAATTAAATCTACTTTATCTTTACCAAAATTCTTTCTCATCTTAGCTAGGCAAGACCAATATCCTCTGCTTAGCATCCCATTTCAAGCATCAGAAGCAGAAATACAAGTAAAAATTATATATAGGTTAGGAAATTATAACACATGACATTTGTTTCTTTTCTCTTGGTTATTCAACATCAGAAAACCATCGACTTTCCTATTTTGTATAGTTTTCTGCTTTTTACCATTAAGAATAAGTCAATTATAATTTAACACATTGTAGCTAGAGACAAGTTCATCTCATTACACGTTATTTACATTTTCCTAAAATATTTACCAATTAATCAATTGGTCGCTTTTAAATATATTTGTTGAACATTCAGTATTATTTATTTGTATTCGTATATTCCTATTTAAATCTCTTGTAGGTAGTGTGGATTGTAAATTGTTATGTATATTTTCATCTGTTGATATGGTTAATAGCTATGCTATTTCTTTGTTTTGATACTTTTTTCACATGGTGGTATTTGATAGAAGCAGATTCTCAGTTTTTTTTTTTTTTTTGGTGTTAGGGATTGAATCCAGGGGCACTCTACCCCTCTACCCCTCTGAGCTTCTCCCCCAGCCTTATTTTTCTGAGGTTGCCCTCAAACCTGCAATCCTCCTGTCTCACCTTCCCAAGTACTGGGATCACAAGTGTGTATCACCACATTCAGCTTGATTCTCAGTTTTAAGGTAGTACAATTTATGAAGTTTTATTTATGTGTCTTTGCTCTTATTTTAAGAAAATATTTCCTACAGCAGAATCATGATGCTATGATACTATGTAAACTTCTCAACGTATTACTATTTTTGCTACTGGTATTCAGACTTGCAATCCACTGGAACCTGTTTTTGTGACTATTGTGGAGAAATAGAGTCATGATTATATCTTATGTCCTGGCACCATTAAGAAAACCACTACTCTGAAGTGGTACTATTGCCATAAATCAACTGTCCGTAAGTGTTCAGACTTGTTTCTGGGGTTCCTATTCTGTTCTACTCGTTCATTTGTCTATTCTCCAAAAATTATGCTGTCTTACTGCCATATTTTGATAAATGGTAGTATATAAGTATCCCCACCTTTCTTTTCCATTTTTCAACATTATCTGAAAGACTGCCTTTTCATATACAGTCTTACAAAAAGGTTTTAATTAGGAGAAAGAATAGGAGAGTAGTTGAAGGGGATTGGGGGCTACATGAAGTAGTTGGTCACCAATATTTACTATTTAAATTTTAAGGGGTAGTATTAAGTAGGCACTGGTCTTCAAAGGGTGCTCCTAGGTGTTCCCTCTGAAGGAGGAGGTAATTAACCAGTGAAAATGTCATTATACAGCTCCCTTCCTGCTGCAGCTGTAGCCATACTGACTTTATTAGTGTGGCCTTTCACTCATCAACTTCCATGTGAGTCTTTTGAAACAAGACTTTTTAAACTCGTCAGTAGCATAAAATTTATTAGCTTTGTAGTTTATTTAACATAAATTTGAATTCCAATTCTTTTATTTTCTCTTATTGTCATGCAGAGCCATGTTCATCATCTTTAGTTTGTTCATATATAAAATGGAGACATTAAAAATTACTTAAAAGTTTGTTGCATTAAATTTGAAAGTATATGGCAGGTGATAGATACTTAGCAGCTATTTTGTTATTGTAATAAGAGAGGAGTAGCGGGAACTATTGTACCATTCACACTACAGCTGAAAAACTGAGGATCACTCATACACTCATTAAACAGATATTCATGGGTTACTTATGTGCTAATGGGAATGAAAAGTGACAGGCAACGAAGCTGCTATTCTGGAACTGATGCTCAGGGAAGAAGTTTAGAAGGAGGAAATGTATTAGCAGAGAAACGTATTTGCCTCAGCAAAATAGCGAGATGTACTCAGAGATGAAATGCACCTGGATTCAATCCCCAGTACTACAAAAAATACTCTAAGAAAAAAATAGGCCAGTGGTCTCAAGAATCAGAAAAAAAAAGAGGACTGAGAGGAGTAAGTCCACTATATGGAGAGTGGTAGGAAATGAATTTACAGACATAATCTGAAACCATATAATGAAAGTGGTGTAGTTTATGTAGGAAGAAACCACTGGGGTATTTTGAGCAGTGAAGTGAAATAATCTCCCCCCCAACTTTGGTACTGGGGATCAATCCCAAAGGCATTCTACCTCTGACCTACACCCCCAGTTCTTTTTATTATTATTACTTTATTTTGAAACAGGGTCTCCCTAAATTGCTGGGTCATGCCTGGCTAAGTGAAATAATTTGATTTAGAATGTGTTTTCTGCTTAAACAAAGAGCCTTATAAGTTTTCACCTCATATTTTAAACGTAACATATAAAATTTAACAATCCTAAATTGTTATTGTAATGCTAACAATATTATTGCTTCCAAAACAGACTTAAATGTTATAATATCTAGTACATTGATGCCGGGCATGGTGGCATTGGCAAAAACCCTGTTATGGACAGAACAGTGTTAATTTTTGTTCTAACCAAATTGCTTCCAAGTCTCACAAAATATTATTTAATCATCTCAGTTTCTACTTAGTAGAATGGTTTAATAACAGTATCTATCTTCAAACATACTCCACACCAATACAGTATTAGAACTAACAATGGCAAAGTATACTTTAAGAACAGTAATCCAAAATACTTACAAGAGTCCAAATATTGAAAATAGAGCCTATTCACAGCATGCTCTAATTTTGTAATTAACAATGAATCAAAAGAAGCTATTAAGCTTCTGTGGCATGTCTATTCTTAATAAACCTCATGCTGCTTAATGCTCAAAATTATATTGTCCTACTAATATGTTTATAGATTTTATAGGATCAAATATAATAATATGTTGGAGGGATAATCATTTTCATAAACATTTATAAAGAATTATTTCAATATTTTCCTCTTTTCCTTGCCAATTATAACTAACTCTTTAAGCAACCTGCATGTTTCATAGAAGCAAAATATTGTCCAGCAATCATGGAATAATAGCAGTGTGTATCTTCCTTCCCAATATGCTGATCTATTTATCCTATGTTCAAATTTCCCAGGTTTTTGTTTACAGGCATGTCTGGTCAATGTTTAATTTTGGCAGATTTCATTAGTTTTTCATTGCACTGACTTATTTATTCATTTATTTTTGTAAAGAATATCCACATTTACAGGGTAAGCATTTTCAATCAGGCAATGAAAAATACTGGTCTATTAAATTCATTCTGATACTATCATGTTATTTAAATGCAAATGCTAACATCATCATAATGCTAAGAAAATGATAGATATTAGAGTAAAGTATTTGGCTAAAGTAGGCACACTTTAAGAGATAAAAAGTGATTATGTCCATTTCTTTGTGCACTGAATTAGAGAAGAGAAAGCGACAACTCCATATGTATGCCACGCTTTGTTTAAATTGATACCTCCTTATCCTGTTGGTGGCCTTGGAAAACATTTCAAAAACAGAAAGACGATTTGAAACCATAGAAATCAGATTATAGATAGCCTTATCTTTTGACCCAGGAATCTTATTCTCAGAAATGTAAATTAAAAGAATAATTGGTCTAAAGTCAAAACAACAAGAAAAACAGAAGCAAAAACCTTTTCTCATAAAAAGGCACACATGACTATATTTAGTATTGAGTTTAAAACTAGAAAAAAAGGGAATAGTTTATTAAACTGTGGCACACATGAGGTGTAACTGGTCACCCATTAAACTTTGTGATTATTTAAACTATAGCATAACTAATACTTTGATCATATGGTATTGAAGAAAAAGTAATAAAAAAAGACATGTATAATATAAGCTCAAAGATATTTAAATGGGAAGGTTTATACATTAAGATTGGACCACAATATATAGAAAAATTGAAAGAGATGTTTTAGGTTAAAAAGATGACAGATGTTTTAAATTATTTCAAACGTTGATTAATATTCTGATATGGTATTACTTTTTAAGAAATTAAACATGGTTTCCATGAAAACTCAATCAACATATTAAATCATGTTAGTAATTTATGTACTACTTAAAGAGAATTAAATAATATTTTATATCACAAATAAAATTTTACATTGTCACAATATAAAACATTAAAATTATATAAATCAAGTTAATATAAAATATATCCTATTTTATAGTTTTCATATTTCAGCAAAATACTTAAAATAAAATTAAAGCAAATTCAAAGTATAAAATCCAGTTAAAAATTGAATTGTTTTATAAATGAAATATAACCTTTAGTGTTTTATAATATATGGATTTTCAAACTGTTTTCCATGTGTCCATACATTTAATGCTATTCTAACTAGCTCATTACTCTTTTTTTTTTACTAAAAACTTCTATCAAAAAAGATTATAGTCTTTGCAGCATTTTCCACAATAGCAATGATGTGAACTCAAATGTCCCTCAGTGGATGAATGGATAAACAAAATGTGATATGTATACACAACTTTAAAAAAGGAAATCCTGACATGTGCATCAGACAATGTGGATGAATTTGACATTATGTTCGGTGAAATGGTCTACTTACAGAAAGACAAATATACTGCCTGATTACACCTGTCTAAAATTCAAATCACAGAAACAGAGTAGAATGCTGGTTGCCAGGAGTTGGGGTGGGATGGGGAAAGGTGTATCGGTCAGTATATTTAACAGAAAAATCCACTCTCACTATTTTAAGCAAAATGTGATTTATTCAGAGAGCCTGTAAAACAGAGTTTGTGAAGCACAGTTGGGACGACTGAAGAAAAACACTATAAACTGATCTTCCAGAAAAGATGCCCAAAGTTGCACTGTAGTTCTGTGCTGCTAAGGCTGTGGCTGCCTCTAGAAGTATCAGGAGGCCGTAGAATCCTGAAGTTGCCACCACAGCAGTGTGCTCCTCTTGCCACAAGCAAGAAGCCCTGTGCTAACATGGACAACTGCTGGTACCCTTGCCTAGTCCAGAGCTATGACTTTTCTGCTCCAAAATGCAACAGCAAAATTAACATTCACACTCTGCTGCTCCAAGCCTTTAAAGCCAGGGACTGGGTACTAAGATCTTTGGTAGAGCTCCTGGGTATACACTTGCCAGAGGAAATAGTTGAAGTAGCCAATGTTAGGCCAGTATCCACCTTGCAGTATTATATTTTAGCTTTCCAATAATGGTGCAGATGAATCAGATAGGCAAAACTTCAAACATATCTGTAAACTGAGTCATGAATTTTCTGGCATCTGGCCTCCGCCGAACAGAAAGCAGGAGTAGAAGGTTGGCATGGATGGTGAATAGAGTCAGCAAGTCAACAATATCTAAAAAGAAACATTGCTGAGAAATCCATTTGCAGAAAGTCAAGGGTCATATATGTTTTTTTCTCACATCTGAGTGGAAGCTAGAATGAAAATAGGAGGCAAAGGGACTTTAGAAAAAAGAGGAGAGAGACTAGTACGATAGTGGGGAGGGATAGGGAACAGGTGGTAGGGAAGGAAAATAGGGGAATTGATGAAGTAAATGGTTCAAATAGTGATATGTCCATATGCAAAGGTGTTACTACAAAGCTCACTAACACAGGTGGGGGAGCAGGATGGGGTCTGGAGGAAAACACACCACATGCTTTGTGCATGTCTGTATCAATTCAAACCTCACTAAGATGCATAATTACAATGCACTAATAAAAATAAGACTGCATTTTGAGTTTTAAGTTTATAATAGAAAGAATCAGAATTTAGATTTATAAATTACCCTTCTCCACAAAAATACATCGATTGCAGGACCCAAAATCCAACTGTAATCTCTTTTAATGCATTACTATAGATAGAAGCATTGTTCAAGCTAAAGACTTAAAAGAAAGGGCCCAGGAAGATACCAGTAATTCTCATTCAAACATTTTTCAAAACAGAGTGGCTCTTTTGCAAAGTAAATTTTGTTCTTTTTCCTCATTGACAAAGCCAGGACCACTGAGAAGCACTATATACCATTAAACAATTATGTTTTGTACAAGAGTTTTACAGAACAATGTATTCTGTTTTAAAAATTACTTCCTTTGTTTCTTCCTGTAACCTTTCCTTATTCAGATCC
The DNA here is from genome assembly GCA_004027185.1 of Glis glis. Taxonomy (NCBI): domain Eukaryota; kingdom Metazoa; phylum Chordata; class Mammalia; order Rodentia; family Gliridae; genus Glis; species Glis glis. Next base: position 89,372 of record PVJS01001694.1, read on the forward strand.
ACATTTTATCTACAAAATATAATGCATTATTAACCACAGTAATAAAATACCCAAAGGTCTCTTGAACTTGTTTTCTTATCTTACTAAAATTTTATATATTTTTTTTCTTTTCTTTTTTTGCGGTACCGGGGATTGAACCCAGGGGCATTCTACCTCTGAGCTACACCCCCGGCCCTATTTTTTATACTTTATTTTGAAACAGAGTCTCAAGAAGTTGCGGAGGGCCTTACTAAGTAGCTGAGACTCGCCGCGAACCCAGATCCTCTGGTCTCCGCCTCCCAAGTACTGGGATTACAAGCGTGCGCCACCACGCCCGGCAAATTTTATGTTCTTTGATCAACATCTCCACCTTCTACCCATCTACCCAACTCCAGCACCTAGTAACCACCATTCTATTCTCTGTTTCTCTTTTGAATTTCTAACTCCACAAAAAAGTGAAACCATTCAGTATTTGTCTTTCTAGTCCTAGCTTACTTCACTTAACACAATATCCTCCAGACTCATGAATCTAGTCACAAATGATGGTATGTCCTTCATTTTTAAGGATGAATAATATTCTACTTTCTTGCAACACTACAATAATATATCACTTTCTTGAAGCATTTTCAGATCTGTCCTTGAAGATACTTTCTGATACTGCTTTTCTGAGTTATATCCCACTTTATGTTTTATCATAATATTTCTACCTCTCTAATCAACACTGATAAAAGTTATGGAGATTGCAGATTTCTATTTTTATTTTTTATTTCCCATTATATAGCTTATGGAGGCAGTAATCTAGTTTGACTTGATCACTATTTTTTTCCTGGTGTTCAAACATCATTCTTCACACGCACATAGTACTAGTAGAATAGCATAGTTATTAGTAGAATAGAATAGAAGCATACCTTGATCTTGGACTTCTTAGTCTCCAGAATTGTGAGAAATAGTTTTCTGCTGTGTAAGTCACTCCAGTCTGTGAGGTTTTTTATAGTACCATGAATTGACTGAGACTCAAGCAACAAGAAAATTTGGAGAGAGTATACGGTTCTTCCCCTTATTCAACAAAATTACATAACTATGAAATGACAGGTCTGCCTAAACATATAACATATACATAGAACAGTCAATTCTGTTCTAGTTTTCTTTTCAAATATCAGTTTGAAGCAAGTATCATAATTCTCTGTAAATTCATATGTAGTGTGGGAGGGGTTATGACAAAGTCTTTGGACTGGTTTAAAACCTGGTACACAGAATTATAAATATGATACACACAGCAATGGTCTTTACACAGATATGCAACATTTTGAGATTCTAAGTCAAGAAGTTCTTTAATGATATATATATATATATATACATATATACATATTCTCTGTCTCTGTACATATATGTATATGTATATATCTGTATGTATACATATATAAATATAGATTTACCTAAAGTACTAATATATGTTTGAGCACTTTAGAAGAGAAATGTGTGGACAAATAGTGAAAATGTAAAACAAAATTATGCAAGTTAAAATTACACAAGGCTGATAAATGAAATGTATGTGATCCCAAGGAAAACTATGTTCTGAAAAGGTTAGTGCATCACCTCTAGTTTTTTCTTAATACTTAGTTGCCAATGCGATTTTTGGATGACTGTACCCTTTATTATCCTATTAATTTAAATAGAACCATATGCTATGTTAGTCATTACATGTTTTACTACCTTAAAACAGACAGCAATAACAATTTGTGACTCAGAGATCCAAATTCAGGACAACCACATCTGCACAGAATTACAGAGTAGGGTTACTAAGATGCTTCTGGTTTAAAAAATAATTTATATGTAATTATTTAGCTACTTTCCAAGCAGAAATTTCTGAAAAAATATTGAAATAAATTTGACCTTAGAGAGGGGTATGATGAATTGTAATTCTTTTCTAAAATTCTAATTAGTTGCCAGGCATTGGTGACACACTTCTGTTATCCCAGTACTTGGGAGGCTGAGACAGGAGGATCATATGTTCAAGACCAGCCTCAGAAACTTGGTGAGACTCTCAGCAACCTAGCAAGACCCTGTTTCAAAACAAAAACAAAAAATAAAAAGAAACACAAAAATTAAAAAGGACAGGGGGTGTATCTGAGAGGTATAATGGGTTCAATTCCCAGTACCAAACACACACACACACACACACACACACACACACACACACACACACTTCCAATTAGTTTAGCAGAATGGTTGATAGTGAGCAAGACTGAGCTGATAGGAAATAGGGAAGAATATAGGAGTAGGATATAAATGTAAGGATCAAATACTGGAAGAATATAATACTGATCTCAACTTCATGACTACAAAGCTTTTACAGTCTAATGGTACATGATAAATATTTAAGTATTTAAGTTGTTGGTATTGTTAAGGTTCTCCACCAATTTATATGATCTCTTCATAGGAAAATAGAATTCCATCTCTGTCTTTAAGTATAGTAAAATCTTTTGGAGAAAATGAGATAATCATATAAAAATAATCATCAAAAAGACATTTGAAAATATTAGATATCATGATATGAGTGGTTTCACATGTTGCTAATAGTGTAGTACAATGTGACATTACTTGAAGCCAGAGATGCAATCCTCTCTTTTTTTCTGTATAGGTCATAGATTTTGTTTGGAAACTTTAAAGGTATCAGCAACTTGAACTATAAAGTAGCACAAACTGAATGGCCTAAACAATAACAATCTATTGTTTCATAGTTGTAATGGCTTGAAGTCCTCTTCTTGTAGAAACCTGAACAGGTTAAATCTAAATGGAAAGAAAAAAAGTTGGGTTTATTAATATGTTAAGTTCTTGACCATCACATGAAAAACAAAATGCTTCTCAACTCCTCATCCCCCAATATCCACTGAGATCTGCACAGCAATATTCTTCCTTTGGTGTCTTAGGAATATGTTTTACGATTTCTGGAAATTTGCTATGTCCCTGAACACTGAGTTGCTGGGAGGGGCAGAGGAGTTTTTTCTCTCTACATATAGACCTTTATGTGTATCAGCCTGTGTTATGATTTACCGGGTTTAGCAAGTTGCCCTCGTTGCTACTAAATTATTCCAGTGCTGTGCTTCTCTTCCTGGGTATGAATAATAAAGAGCTGGCTAGTGTTTTGCCATGTTATGGATCAATACCTTAATTTCAAATGCAAAACTAAAACATATTTTGTTTTTGTTTCTTATTGCAAATGTGTCACTTGGTTGATTCTTTGCTCAGTTAGTTATGAAAATCCAAGGTAGTTCTGTAGTCCAAGAAGAAAGCTCACCTTCCTCAGAATTCCAGAATGCTGTCACCGAGTTCTTTGTTGCTAAAGAGACTAAACAGGTACAAAGAGAGATTCAGTACTTTATTTTTGAGCAGTGGTGTCATTATATGTCATTGACAGAGATAGAAATATTTACGCCATTTGATAACCAAAGTGGGGAGAATTTCAAATTTACCCAAGTAACATTTGAATTGCTTCATTTCATGAGGTATATTGTTGCAAGTCATAATACAATGTGTAGATACTCCAAAGCTAACTGCTGGGCTTAGGCTTGTATAGAAAGCGGATTTTCCTCCTGAGGTTTTGCAAATAAAAAATTTCTCTTTGCCAGCAAAGTAACAGCTTCAATCAATTTCTCTTTTAGCTTATGTAAGAGATCCTGATTAAAATAAGGATGATTCACAGATGGAACATGAAGCGTGCTGTTCCCCCTGGATATTAAAGGACAAACAAACAAGGTCTCTTCAGACTTCAATTTTCTGTCAGAATGATCAGAGAACGGTAACTGAATGGCATCCATTAGGGAGAATTCAAGGCCAACAGCGGCAATAGGTTTTGGTAACTGCCTGAGAGTGTCTCATGGGAGCTGCAAGACTCTGACAAAACAAGGCTCTCTTCCTGTCATGTCAGGCATCTGAATGATGGCCTTTATTTAGGACTGACATTTGGGTGATTAGCTCTATTTTGCACTTTTGTACTTGTTCTTTTTTGTCATGTTCTCTTCTTATTCGAAAAGAAGTAACACCTTGCCTCTTTGATGTGCTGTGCAGCAATTTTAACACCTGTTCCAGACATTCTTTTTGACTATGTCTCACTCTAGGTGATCCAACAGACTGGAAATTTTATCCAAATTCTAACGTTCGGTATCGATCCATTGCGAAGTCTTATCACCGCTACTTTTTAAAACTGCTCCAGTCTTGTCTGTCTGTCTGTCTCTCTGTGTCATATTCATTGAAATTATTTTAGTCCATAATCACATGTGAGCAGAATTATGCCAAGAGACTTCTAGATGGTCTCTTTCTGCCTTGGGCTGCCTCCCATTTAAGATGTTTCCATAACATAATACATAGAGTGTTCACTCAAAGTTTTAACTTTGATTGTGTGACCCTGATAGTTGAGAATCCTCAATGACTGTATTATTTTTATAGACTTGACTCATTAAATAATGCAAACAAAAATTTATTTTTGGCCCTGGCAAGCATCTTTAACTTTTTTTTTTTTTTTTTTTTGC
>PVJS01001695.1:0-93576 GCA_004027185.1 Glis glis
CCCTCCGCAACTTCGTGAGACCCGGTTTCAAAATACAGTATAAAAAATAGGGCCGGGGTTGTAGCGCGAAGGTAGAACGCCCCTGGGTTCAATCCCCGGTACCGCAAAAAAAAAAAAAAGAAAAGAAATGAAATAGATGAAGATATGGGTTTTTTTTTAAGACCTCAGGGATAATAAAATTTTTTTTCTCCCACTTCCCAGTAGTACCTAAACCAGGTACCATCCCATGTTCAATTCCTGCTGAACCTACTTGCTTCATCGCAGTGAATATTTTCCTGGTCTTTTTCATGATATCTTGAGACCAAAGAGTCAATTTCTTTTGCTTTCATGTTGCAAAAAACAACAATATTCCTGGGCAGTCACACCTAAAAGGATCATAAGCCTTACTTTCCCTAAGTCCTTCATGATTCAGATCTGGATTCAATATGTACATGGTTTCTTTCTGTGTTCATAGAACAAAGAAGACTATAAAATGATTCTATTTGCCTGCTCCCAACATTAGCAGAAAAAGGCATACAATTTCAAAGATAAATTACAACTTTTTTCCAGAATTACAATGGGCATGATCTAACTAACGAGGAAAAGATATTTTCTCTGGATGGATTAAATCCTATCCAAAATGATCCTAGCTCCATCAGGAAATGACAATTGAGTGGATTCCTACACTTAACTGGATAAATGGGAGCTATTATTTTCCCTGATTGTAAAACCTCTTTATTAAATGATTAAGTCCTCTGTCTTGTGAGCCCAAACTTGAGAATGAGCTATATAATCTAAAGTAGGCATTCAGTTGCCAATTTTCCTTATGTATATGTATTAATTAAGGTGTCAGGGTTATCCAAAGAAATAATAGCAGATGTATTTACCTATAGTTTTATATCTATGGCTTCTCATGGTGGCATCAGCATCATGGCTAGTACTTCCTTTTGTATTTAAATCAATAAAATAGGCAACATGGAGTAGATCTTAAGGTCATCGCCTAAGGGGGAAAAGGCTATTTGGATTTTTAAGTGTGATTCTTATGGCTTCTGAGCTTTGCTCTTTTGGCCTGTAGGTCAAACGAGGTTCAAAGCATCATACAGGGACTAATTGTTCTTGGCTCTATCATAGTGTTCATATAGGTCTATAGCATTCTACCCATAGACTTAAATGCCTCAATACAGCCACTTTCTCATCAGATATATATCCCAATCCTACAACAACAAAAAAGGTCAACACAATCTCACACTGCAGTTGGCTATGTGAAAAGGATGAAGTTATTTCTGAGTACTAAAGACATACACTTTTAGCTTTTCCTTAATTGTTCAACCTCTCACAAGTATGAAGTTGATTCAAAGGGGGAATTGAGAGACGGAACATTCAAATGGTCAATGACCAGAACATAAACGAAAATGGAAATCTGACTCACAACCTGAAGCAATCAGCCTGAGAAATTCAGATTACTATCTGTAGCAACAAGACAAATACTAATCCACACATCAGCCAGCTCAAACTGTCCAGACTTCATTAATAATTGAAAACTAGAGAAAGGCAAAAAAAAAAAAATACCTCTAAGCAATCACAGAGGATGCCTTGTTTCTTGTTAGTTTGTCTATAGCTTCCACATGCAGGACCTGCTAATCATACCTAATAATTTTATATTTTTCTATTATAACGTTTCTCACTGTTTTGCTTGTCTTTGAGTCTCTTCCAAAATGTGAAGTGTTGGTGTCTGACTCCCTTGCTGCATCAAGCTCTCGGGGTAGCTTTTGTTTCTTCTCATTTTAGTGGTCTTCTCTATTTACATAGCATCCACTAAAAGATTTTTTTTAATTCATCAATCAACTACTCCATCCATTGGTTGCTGGAGGTTGATGGTACTGTTTATTTCGTTACCTTTGGATAATTCTCTGGAATCATTACATAGAAAGACAGCATGATGTTGTAGGAAAATCAAGAAATGGAAGTCAAAAGATATACTCCAATCCTGTTTCTACCAATGCCACAACTTTGATTGCTTTCTATGGACCTTTACTTCTGTGGTTCTTCATCTCATTATCAGTGCAATGAGAATGGCAGGAGGGACAATCTTAAAGGGTAAGTCTCTCTCAGGAGTAGTGCCAACATCTAGTTCAGCTCCCTCGATTTAAGACTTGTGAATCTTTGTTTCTCTTTCTTTCTCTCTCCCTTTCATTCTCTCTCTCAAACACACACATACACTTTTTTGTTTATGTACAGTAATTGCTAATATGGCCAGTAATTAAATAAAAAACCTGCAGTTACTAAGTAAAACACTTCAATGGACATGATATATATATATATATATATATATATATATATATACACAAATGTGTCAATGCCAATCACAATGTCATGCACAGGGAGTTGGGGAGGAGAGGGAGTGGGGTGGGAGCTGGAGGAGGGCTCACCGAGTACTAGGTCCATGTATGGCTCTATCACTCTGAATTTCATCATTATGTATGATTACAGTGCACCAATAAAATTAAAAATAAAAAGCAAACAACATTTAGAAATTGCCTTACAGTGTATAGTTTTGATTAATTTATTTGACCTCAAATGTTCCTCCCTACTATACTTCTCAGATTACTTGACAAAAAAAATAAAGGATTTGTGTAAGTGTTCATAAATAGCATGTAAAATTGTTATTAAAAGGCAATTTGCATTGTAAGAAGGTTTAATTTGTTTGTTCTCTTTTCCCTGAGCAACTTGAAACAAATAGCCATTTTAAAAAATGATTCCCTAATCTCCTGTCAAGGAGCTTTGATTTACTCTGAAATGTCAAAATCTCAACCTATGAACTCAGGTTGGATCGATCACCCTGTTTTTCAGTTTTTCCTATTTCTCAATTGCAGAACTCTAAGCCAAAGTAATATGGACACAAGATAAGTATAGCATAGGCCAGTGTTTCTCAAAAGACTGTAGGGCTGTTAATCCAGAAGGATGCATTTCTGTGGTGAAAAGATTTCCAAGCCAGAGACTACAAGTCTCAAGATCAAGTTCTATCTCTGCTCTTTCTTGGTTAGCTGGCCTTTCAATATATCAATTTACATTTCTGGGTTTCAGTGTCTTACCAACAAAAGAAAGCTAAGAATGAATAACCATAACTGTCCTTGCTTCACAGCATTCCTTGAAGCTGAAATAAGATAACGTGGTGCATAGAAGATATTGGAATTTGTAATATGTGATCTGAATGTTAAGAAGTAGTTTCATTGTTATTTTAATACAGAAAGAGTAGGTTAAATTATATCTACCATCCTAATGGCAGTTAATGCTAATATAGGAAATAATTCAGTTGATGATACAAAATCAGATATATGAGAGAGCCTGAAGATCTGATGGGAAAAAACAAAGGTAGCGAATAAAATACCATAACAAAATGGTTTTGAGGCTTTTGGTCCATGAAGGGAAGAAAGAAAAGGAAGGAAGAAAGGAAGGAAGGGAGGGAGGGAGGGAGGAAAGGAAGGAAAGAAGGAAGGAAGGAAGGAAGGAAGACTGTAAACAACTCTTAATGTAACCAGCTTATCCTGCTGTACTCAAGATAGAAATCATGAATAGGTGAAATAAAATCTATCCAAAAGAGGTTTTATTAGAGTTTGTGCAGCAGCATAAGGAGAAGCAGTGCACTGACTGTTGTCATAAGGATAGGGGGAAGGACACTTATATAGAAAAAAAAATGTAGGCTTATGTATCTGCAGTCCCAGGCCAATGACCTGCAAACTTTCTGCCTAGTGATGGGAAAGTAGGGGAGGGGCTTTTAGTGGACCAAGTTCAGTGCAGCTGAAGAGGCTGCAGGAGGCGGAACCATCCAGAGACACTGCAGGAGGGAGCGACCTGGGATAGACCTGCCCAGGAGTTGCTTCAGCAAACACAGAAGTCTTTGTGCAGCTGTGAAGTGTTTTGGGTAGGCATAGCTGTCAAAGATGGGTGAAAAGAAATTAAAAAGTACCTCTTTGGGAGCATCAGGCCCTTCTCATTTAGTTCAATTTTGCCTAAAGAAGAGGACCTTGTTATTATTTAGAAGGAAGGTAGCTGCTAAAACCATAGACAGGAAACCACAAAATTCCATTTCATCTGGCACATACCGTTTTCTTTCCTTTTACATTGAATAGCCTGAAAATTAGGAAGAGAGTAGAGACTAGAAACCTAAGTGTGATGTGAATATTACATCAATGACTGTAAAATACATAGAGCAGATTAAAAGTATGGTGTCTAGCACACAGGCAGTTGGGTTTAACTTCTAGGTTATTTCCTATTGATCTTTTTATCTAGTGCCACTTACGTAAATTCTCTTTCCCAAGTTCATACTAAATTAAATGAGATAGAAAAATAGTGCTAAGATCATAATAAATATTCAGTAATACCCATAATAGCAGGCTTATGTAGTATTTACTTATTCAGATTACTCAATGAATAGTTAGATAATCTCATATAAATTACTGTCAAACTATCTCAGAAGGTCTATGTCCAAACATAGCATCACCTGTATCTGGCCAGTGAACAAGAGGACAATGTTTAAAATGGGAACTGAATTTGATCAAGATTATTAATTCAACCTTGATTTATAAGAAATATAGAGGAGAGAAGGAAATGTTGAACTCCACAACAGGGGAAATAATTGAAATCCAATGGTGAATGGTGAACGTGTTTACAAAACAAATCTCACTTCCTCCAAAAGCCAATTACAAGAAGGAAGGGAGAGAGAGAGAGAGAGAGAGAGAGAGAGAGAGAGCAGGATTCTACCACAGTCCTTGTAGAAGAATCTAATACTAGCAGATAAACTCCATCCATAATAGTAACAACTGGGAACCTTCAGCAAATGGAGTAAGGATAAGCTTTTTAAAATACAAAATGTATATCTAAGACTAAAACAAAGATGGGAAAAGACAGACCAATGGTCTAATGGAAGGGTAATATACAATTACATGCTGTAACTAAGTAGAAATAATGTAACTAAAAAAATGGAAAGACAAGGTGGTGGATGAAAAGAAAAAGTTTATTGCATCAGACATAGGGGTTGCTAAAGGATAGTGATAAAAACTGATAAAACAGATAACAAAAGACTAAATGAAAAGGAAGGATCAGAGATTATTTAAAATTACAGGTATAAAGGTGTTTACCAGAAGGAGTGGAGAATGTGGATAACAGAGATGGGAAAGGTTGATCCATGAGTACTAAGTTACAGTTAGATAGGAGCAAGAAGTTCTGGTGTGCTATTGCACAGTTAGGTGACTATAGGTAACAACAATGAACTGTGCCTTTCAAAAACCAAGAAGAAAGGATTTGAAAAATTTCACCATAAAAAAGATAAATATTTAGGAGATAGTTATGTTTACCTCATTTAAACACTAGACAATGCATAGCTATATTGAAACATTACATGATACCCTATTAATATGTGAAATTTTTTATGGTGTTAATGTATCAGTTAAAATAAACTTAAATAAAAATTTAAGTATGAAGGACAAATATAGAAACCTTCATATATTTCAAAGTGATCCAAAGAGTCAACTCATTCTCTTTTGAAATTCCAATATTTTTTCTTCACACAAAAAAGAAAAAATTCTTAAAATTTGTATAAAACCAGAAAAGATCCCATGTAACCAAAACAATCTTAGGCAAATAGAACAAAGCATCACATTGCTTAATTTCAAAATATGTTATAAAGCTATTGTAATCAAAATAGCATGGTACCGGCATGAAAACAGACATGTAGTCAATAGAATAAGACAGAGAGCAGCCCTTAAATGAACATTTATATTTATGATCAATTGATTTTAAACAAAGAGACCACAAACTTACAATAGAAAATGGACATTCTCTTTAATAAATGGCATTGGGAAAACCAGATACCTGAATACAAATGAATGAAGCTGGACCCTATTTCACCCCATATTCAAGAATCAACATAAAATAAAGACAAATGTGAGACCTGAAAAGCTATAAAACTACTAGAATACATAAAGGAAAAACTCCATAATATTCATCTAGGTAATGATTTTTTTACATATAGCTTAAAAAGCACAGGCAACAGAAACAGAAAAGATAAGTGGGACTGCCCCAAACTACAACAACTTTGTACAGAATGAGAAACATTATAAATCAAAGAGACAACTAACACTTGATTACAATGCAATAAAACTGGAAATGACTAAAAATGCAAAGTACATTTTCTTCTGAGTGCCCATCACTTTCATACCATCACAGAGTCAAAAAATCCCCAATGGAAGTGGGGACCCTCTGTATATAGAAGTAAACATATAGGAGTGCATGTGTGATTTAGTGTATATACGCCCATGTACATGTGTTTGAATATATGTATGGTGTGCATGTGTGTGTATAGATAGAGATATATGCACATACTATAGATGTAGGTGTATATGCATGTATGTGTGTACTCTTCATATAAAAGGGATTCAAGATGCTTGGTGAAAGGTGGAAGAAAAATTCTAGATAAGTCAAAAGAAATCATGGTGGACCAGAAAGGGAAGGAACACTGGAAAAATGGATGGAGATAAATCAAAACAGCAAAACTTCTCAAGACGTTCCAAATGGTCCAAGTGGAATAATTTGAGAATTAAGCAATGAATAAAGTATCGGACTATAACCCCTTGAATAAAGTAAATGTCCATGACTCTTCACCAATATAAATAATTTTATTTTAAAAAACTTAATAGAGAATATGGGGCAGTGATTTCTTATAGAAGATTTCTGATTAATAGGCATACAAAGAATGGAGTAACTGTAACACTGTGGGTTTTGTATTTAGACAATTTATAATTGTTCCAGGCAAGATTCAAATTCTCTAATGAATGAAAAAATAGTGGGTCAAAGTTTGAAGAAAAACAAAATATTTACATCATCTCAAAATATCTACCCACAATATTGATTCATTAAAAAGGGGAAAATAGCTTTCTAGTGGAGGGAACTGGCAGACACCAGCTTAAATAATGAAAGTTATCATCACCAGGAATAAACACAGAGCAACATCATCTACCCCCTGATGTGGCGAGCTGAGAAAAGCACATGACTTCTGTGATGGTGCTGCCAAAAATTAGAAACTTTCATCTAATTGTTAGGAAACATCAGGCAAATGCACGTTGAGGAGTGTTTTTCAAAGTAATTGGCCAGGATTTAGTTCAAGAGTCAAAGCCTTAAGGTAAAAGGAGAAAGGAAGGAGCTGTTCAGGATCCAAGGAGGTGACAGCTTTACAACTGCAATGTGGGATCCTGGAATAAATCCTGGAACAGAAAAAGAATGCTAGCACTGTGGGAAACCCAAATACAACCCGGAGGTTTGTTAATGATACTGTAATGTTAATTCCCTTCTTCTGATAATATTACTACAGTGATATAAGATGTAAACATGAGAGGAACGAAAGGAAGATATTAAATTTGCAATTTTTACATAACTCTAATTCTTTTTTTTTTGCAGTACTGGGGATTGAACGCAGGGGCGTTCTACCTCCGCGCTACGCCCCCGGCCCTATTTTTTATACTTTATTTTGAAACCAGGTCTCACAAAGTTGCGGAGGGCCTCACTAAGGAGAGAGAGAGAGAGAGAGAGAGAGAGAGAGACAGGGAGAGAGAGAGCGAGAGAGCTGAGGCTGGCCACGAGCCCGGATCCTCCGGTCTCTGCCTCCCAAAGTACTGGGATTACAAGCGTGCACCACCACGCCTGGCTCAGCTCATAACTCTATTTCTTTAAAAGGTTACAGATGGCAATGGAGGAGTAATGGATTAAAAAAACCTTAAGTCACATATAACTAATCACAATTATCAAATTTTAAAAAAAAATAAAACTTATGAGTCAATTGTAAATGTCTGAGCAGGTATTTGATTATATAACACAGATTGGATATTTGCTTATATTAAAATATCAGTTTTATTGTGTACTGGAAGCTATGTTTGAAGAGGTTTAAGGTAATAGGTTTTTTCAGATGAAATCACATGATGCCTGGGACTTTTATTAGTCCTGATAAACAGAGGGAGAAGTGAGTGTGGTATGCAAGAAACACGTTCAGTCAAGATCTGGTCATAGTTGAGGTTGTTTGCTGGATCTAGGGTTTTTTTAAAAAATTGTCTTTTTAATTTTATGTTTAATTTCCCATAATAAAATAGTAAAGACATAAATATACAATTATTTTTCAAGTAGATTGAGAGTGTGATCATGTAGTTCCTCCCATGTCTTCCCTGCTGTGTCATGTTCCTGGCCATGGAAGACGGGCCTTGCTGAGAACTAAGTTCTTGTGGACTCTCAGGCAGCTGCACCAGCCACGAGCCAGTCAGCCCGCCTCTTTTACCTACTTTATAAACAAAACTCTGTTCTATTTCTGATTGTTATGATTTGGATCTCTGTGTTTTGGTTCCTTTATAAATAAATCTGACCTATCTCTTAATGATAAACTGGTTTATCCCTCCATATTTTGGTCTTTTGGATTAAAGTGCTAATATAATTTGAAGAATAAAAGCTCTCAGTAATTAATATACTTCACTTTGCTCCCTACTCACAAACGTAAATATTCAATGACCTTACTAAGAATTTGATATTAAATACATGTAGGATGGAAATAATGTAATTGTTAATTCTTAATATACCACTTATTAAATAACAATGGTATGCATATTTAATTTACTTAATGCCTGGTGGCACACATCTATAATTCCAGTACTTGGGAGGTTGAGACAGGAGGATCACAGATTCAAGGCCAGCTTCAGCAACTTAGTGACACCATTAGATCTTGGCAAGACCCTGTTTCAAAATGAAAAATATAAAGGGCTGGGGGTTTAGATTGGAGGTAGAATGCCCCTGGGTTCAATCCGCAGTACCAAAAAAAAATTTACTTAATGTTTCCATAATTCTAAAAACTTTGTACCATCTTGATAAATAGTGAGAAGTGAAACAAGATTAGGCAAGATCTGAAAATTGTTGAAGTTGTCTGATGGACCCATCGGATTTCTTGTAAATTTTTTTCTATATTTTTAATACTTTGTTTATATGTTTAGTATTTTATAATAAAGCATTAAATAAGTACTGTAAGCATGACTCTTCAAATTTGACAGGTTGAATAGACTTGAGTAGCAAATTATTGACCTTATGTAGCAAATTCAAATTTTCCCCTTCTCCTATCTTTTAATAACAATTGCTTAGAATGGCTGACATTAATTCAAGGGTGTTTATCTTGAATATTTTGTTGGGGTTTTGTTTGCATTCATATTTAAAAGGAAGATCAGACACAGTGGAATATGCAGTTTCAAAAGGCAATCTGTTAAGAAAATAGAGGAGCCAGTGAAGGATTAGAAATGTAGAAGCAAAGAGTAGAAGAAAAGCTAAGCAGAAAAGTACTTGAGTAGGGAATTTAATAAAAAGAAATGTCAAATATGAAGTTATAAATTATCTAACTCCAGTATTTTATACAAATTCCTCTATGTTTTTCTTAAAACTTCTTTGAAATCTTTAGTACCATCTCCATGTCTCCCTAATTCTTTTATGTGAGTAATTTCAAATAAGATACAAGGGATTTTGCCTATCATCTAGAAGAATAAATCTCTAGAAATTCCCAGAATTCTAGAAAAAGAACAATGCTTCATTAGGCCAGATCTGCAGCAAACTTACCTAGTTTATGGAACAGAAAGATACCAGAGGATCTCTTTTTGATGCATAGTTCAAAATTACATGTATAATGTATACATCTATATGTATACTTCTTATATATCCACATTAAGATGTATATATATATATATATATATATATATATATATATATCTTAATCTATACATGTTACATGCATACATCTATATTTATACTTGTGTGTGCATGTGATTGTGTGTGCAGGTTTACATGAACAAATGAAAGTGTGGTTGTGGAGTAGTAACATTCTAATGGGAAGAAATCTTACCCTTGTCAAATATTCATGGAATTAATGGAAATAAATGAAGATCACTCAAAGGAAAGAAAGGAAAGGCCATGTTTTCAGAGATTGATATAGCAAGACAACCAATGTCGCTTATTTATGTCAGTGACCAAACTACAGGCAGAAGAGTAGGAAAATTTTGTAAAAAAAAAAAAGGCTTCCTTCAAGTAGGTAGGTTTCCATCAGAGGCTGCTGGTATGGCTGTAGGTTTATGACCTAGAACTGGAGCTTCCTTTTTGATTGGCTTCATTTGGTTCTATTTGGAATTGGAGGAATGCAGAAATTATGGAAACTGTCAGCAGTTTATTAAGTCCTGTTCGCTTTGGGCAATAGCTACAGAGGTTGTAGTTTGGCTTCCTGAACTGCTTGCTGCAAAGACTGTGGGTCAGAGTTCATGTGTGTGTGTGTGTGTGTGTGTGTGTGTTTTGCTGGGATTAAACCCAGGGGCACTGTACCTCCTAGCTACACCCTTAGCCTTTTTAGTTTTTATTTTGAAACAGGGTCTTGCTAGGTTGTTGAGAGTCTCACTATGTTGCTGAAACTGGCCTAGAACTTGGATCCTCTGAAACACAAAATGTAAAATATGTTCATATATCTTAGCAATGAACAATTGAAAAACTGAAAGAGAAATAAAATTTACAATAGAATAAAAATTTAAAACATACTTCAAAGATATTTAAAAGCTACACAATGAAAAGTAGAAAATATTGCTAAGGGAAGTAAAATTAGATATAAATTTGAAGGGATATATCATTTTGGTAGATTTGAAGAACCAGCATTATTGAAAAACCCATTATCCTAAAATTGATCTGCAGTTATCAAAATATTAAACAAATACTTAGTTTAACACACACACACACACACACTTATACATTCATAGTAAAAAAGTTGATTTTAAAATGTATATAAAAATACAAAGATAATAGTCAAGATAATCTTGTGGAAAAACAATGTAAAAAGGTCTTAAACTAATTTTCTATTTTACTTGCATGCTACATTCATCAAAATACTGTGTTTTTGATTTGGGTGGAAAAACAAATCAATAGAACACAATAGGGGGCCTGAGAGTATGACACTTAACAAGTCAATTAACTTTTGACAAAAACCTCAAAACAATTCAAATGCAGGTATGTAAAGCTCTATTACAAATACTGCTAAATTAACTGAAGAAACATAATGGATAAAATTAAGATCAAAGCTCACCTCATACTATCCATATCAAGTGGAAAATACACCCAGATTTTAAGTTTTAACTTGTGATACAGACTGAGGGGATACTTTTCCTCCACATCTTTTCTTCGCTTTTTTCTCTTCTTTTTCTTCCTTCCTTTCTTAACATCTCCTTTTCCTTTGTCCCTTCCTTTTCTCTCTCAATCCATCTTCCTTTCCATCCTTCTCATTCCCCTATTCTACCTTCCTGCCTACTTTCTTCCTTCCTTTTTAATATTCCATATTTCAGATATTTTTACCTTTTACAATGAATATGAAATGCTTGATTTCACAAAGATAAATAACATAAATAGTATGTCTTCTATTTCACGTTGCCCATTCTTCAAAATAATCATAGAACTGAAACAAACAGAAGGGTATGCTAGATTTGTTATTATAACATTATGTTTCAATTTTCTTACCCAAAATTTCAAACTAGGGCCAGATCTAAAAATGATAAAAGAAACTAGAGAGATTTACCCAACTTGAGTTTTGTTTTTAAAAACCCCAAAAGATGTGATTGGCAACAACTGCTTTGCAAAACCTAAAATAAAGAGCATAAAAATAATTGTGCACACATTTTAGGATCAGATAAATATCATTGTTTAAAATTCAGAGGCATAGGGTGGGATTGGAGGGAGGGCTAAATGTGCAATGTGTGCATGTATGATGTTCATACCCTGACATATATCAAAATGTATAATTATAATTTATAATGCACCAATAAATGAACATAAAAAAATAAAAAAAATAAAATTCAGAGGCACAATTAACACTAAGAGCTGTCTTACTGAACTAACTTCTAATAATGAATATTTTATGGCTTTATTTTATTTTATTTTGACCTACCCTTAAGTTTATCACAAAACTAACTAAAACTTACTAGTTATTTGGTATATTTTTTGTATCATTTGAACAAAGGTTAAAATAGCCAACAAAGCATAAAGAATTCAAGAATATACTATTTTTTTATTTCTCCTATTTCTTTTCATACCCAAATAAAACTTTGTAGTTTTGACATAAATAGATGTTAGGTGATTATCACAAAATAAGTCTACAGCCTATGCTATATCAGCTCTAGGGACATATTCTTAGACTCTATCACTTCAAAATACCATGAATTTTAAGAATATTACCAAACCAAAAACCAAATAATAATTATCATATTTTCTTCATGCTCCCTTCTTGGTTCCTGTTCCTTGATTTTAAATGGTTTTCTTATGCTTTTTGGCCCTCTGTGATAAAAATTTATAGTATGATTCCCAAATGGTCTTGACATGCCATGGGAATACTGCAGAATTTTAAAACCAATACTTTCTAAAGACCATTGCTCACACTAATACACAATTTACTTTTAGAGATTAGAATCAGAAAGGGGAGTTATTGGCTGTTGATATGATCCATGTCTGATGTAAAAGAAAAAAATACATTTTTGGCATGAGAATTTTGTTTGTTTTGATATAGGGAAGCATATTTTTACACAGCAGAAAGCACAAAAATAATTCTCATCAAGTTCTAACTGCACAACCCTCAGTTCTATTACAAAGCTGGAATTTCATTCCATTAAAATAAAATTATTCTATTTTAAAAATAGAATCACTATATTTTAATGCTTCGTTAAAATAGTCACTATATAATTTGACATTCACTGTGAAATGGAACCTCATACTTCTGTCAACCTGTCTTTCATAAGCATTTGTGTTGACATGCATTTGGCCAATAATCAGTCTCTGGGTATTAGAACTGTCTGTCCTTAAAGCCTCATCTCACATGAATCAAACTGAGCTCCACTCCAGCCACGAGGACCTCATCAAACATAGCTTAGGTAGGAGGGTCATACACTCCAGTGTGCAGCAACCATCCCATTGTAAGCACAGGATCTGAGACAATTACTAATAATGGCCCCTCTGAGTCTGGAGGAACTCACTATCAATAGCACAGTCTGAAAATTAAATCATGATTGCTACATATCTGAATTTGGTTTGATTTTCTGTATCTGAGCGTTATACATTCCCCTCAATATACAGTGTTAACCTTAAAGCCTGGTTTAAGCAACTGCACATATAGCTTATTCTCAGGTCTGGACTTTCTCCTTCATACTGCATCCGGTATATCAAATTCTATAAAATTGAGTCTCTCTCTTTTTTTTATTGGCTATCCTTTCTAAGCAACTGCATTCCTTCTCCTATCAGTGGTTCAATCCACTGGTTAGAAATTCACAATGTGGTGATGTTGTGAGGTAGCATCCCAATCAAGACCAATCAGACCACCAAAGGTGTTGAGAGTCTTTATCACCCTCCGGCTGGGACTACACAGGGCATTAGACCAAAGTGCAGTAGTTGCTGTTTTTTAGGGCTCCTTTTATAGAGCAAAACTACAAAGCTACAACATATAAGGGGGTGAGAAGTACAGGTTCTCACAGCACGTTCCTATAGCAGGTTCCCATAGCAGGGGTGGGAAGCCCCCAATGGTTCTTTTTAGCATTTGAGCAAGCCAAGCACAACGAACATACAGAACAAGAACAATGATACAATAACCGTAACACAATGTTGTTACCCATTACCCTGTCAACATCCTGGTTTGATTTTTTTAAGGCCAACTTCCCTATTTTAGGGCCAGGTTTGGGGTCATGCTGGGTAACAATATGGAGTCACTCTAACTAACAAGTTACTTCTGGCTAACAAGTTCTAACTATGCATTATCACAGTGACAGGCCTTCTTGATACACACTTAGTCGTTCTAATATTTTTCCTTGGAGTAGCCCATTTGTGCATTAAGACAAGTGCAATATAAGTCAAATCCTCCTGGATGACCATTACTTTTATGGATCAGCATAGGTGATGTAGATGGTCAGTTGATATGCTGGAGTTTTTAAAAGAAAATTCCCATATAGTAAATTCCTTTGGTATTTACCCACTTTAATTTATGTGTTATCTTTTCAGTCCTGTTACTTTTGATTCTCTTTTTTTTTTGGTCCTAAGATATGCAAATGAGTGAATAAGAAGATTTTGACCTTAACAAGAGTATCTTTTAAAATGAATAGACAATCGTATAAGTTTGATTTCTATTTGAACTTCTTTCCAGAAGAATAAATTGATCTTGGAATATCTATTGTTTGTTACAACAATGCAAGGTCCTTTGCCCATATTATTTCTTTTCTTTCTTGTTTTTCCATAACCTTCCTGTTCAGTAAATTATATTTAATTTTATATGACAAAATTGAGTTGCAGAAAGATTAATGTCAGCCACCTTGTAAGTGGTGAAACCAGGATTTGAAGCTAGTCATCTTTCTTCTCTGTAATGTTGCCTCTAAGCAGAGATAATAAAAGGCCTATCACTCCCTTCCCACCATGCCCTTGTAATTGCTTCTGACGCCTTCAATGTAAATGGCCTCAGATCTCCATCATTTCCCTATCAATCCCTGCATGCTGGATCATCTAATATGATATTTAATCATATATTGCCTTGGGTTGGTAACTATTTCGTGTGTATATATAATTTCTCCACGATTTATTGTAAGCTCTGTGAGGGTAAAAAGCCTATCCTTCTCTATTATTGTATTTTATGTGGCAACTAATACAATGCAAATACATCTAGTAAATTCCTACCGAACTAAATTTTGAAAAATAAATGTGGTTGAGTGCTTTGGGGAAAAGTCTCTATGCAAATCAGAGCACCTTTATAAATATTTAACACCTATTTTCAATGTGAATGTCAGGTACTTCTTGTACTTCTTGATAATTGCAGTACAAAGGCAGACAACATAATCTTTTTTTTTCTTCTTCTTCTTCTTTTGGGATTAAACACAAAATCCAATTTATGTAGAAACCTTAATTTATTTTCAAACTCTTGCACCTAATACCATTCATTCAAAATATATACATATAAGAAATGACTGGTATCATCATAATAGGAAATAACTCAATGATAAAACATATCCAAGCTATATTCTTAATTGTAGGTTGTTTCTAAAGCCAAAAGATATATCATGCTTTGATGAAGAGTTTAATCATAGATTATAGAATATATCATACAGGAAAATTTATAAATGGAGTTAAAATATTTCAAATTAGTTGAAACTTCACAGGTAAATCTTTCCATCATAGTCACTTCACTCTTCAAAAAATTAAGTCTGCCTTAATTTCGTTTCGTTTGTACTATTTCCGTAATAGTGTATAAAAATGTGTGGTCGATAAAATATAGAACAAAATTATGCTAAATTACACTCTCATTATTAAGACCCTCTAGGATGAACTGATATATCAGTGACAGTGATAAAAGGAAAATTAAAAAAAAATCTTTAATATTCACGAAAAAGTCAAGACAAGTTTGCATAAGCTACACATATTAATTTTTTAAAAAATTAGTTAAACATAGTACTGGATGAGAGTGGGTTCCATACACTCATAATAATAATATTAATAATCAGATTTATCAGTGAATGTGCATAAACTACTTCTCAGCCTGCTTCTCACACCTCTGCTGCTTTTCTCACATGGCCAGAGTGTTCCAGGAGTTAATGGAAACTTTGTAACATGAGCTGTGAATAATGGAAAAGACAAGACAACAAAATGCTTTGTCTAATTTATTAGCTAAATTTAATAAATTGGGAAGCAGTCTTTAATCGCCCAAGGGATGTGCCAGCTTTACTTGCTGTCCTTTAGTCTTAACTTTGATTGTAATTAAAATTTAGATATGTCATCTTCAATTTAAATCACCGGAGGTAGGTGTTGTTTCAAGACTACCAGGCCTTTACCTCATCAGCCATTAGTAATTAGGCATATTTGACTGGTTATTCTTCTCTCTGTATTCCCCTTGAATATAACTGACAGGGACTATTCAGAAGATAACTGCTTCCCCCTTGCTCCCAGGAATCTGTGAATCAACCCAATTAGTAAGCTTGTTAATGTGTGAAATGAGTTTGACAGATTTGATCCAAGCCACTGTAAGTCCTGCCATTTTCTTCATAGGATCAATATTGTTTTCTATACACTGTTCTCTCCAGTGATGGTGCTGAGGGTATTAAAATGAGGATTCATGTTTAGCTGAAAGCCTCAGAGAGTAAGGAAATCTAACCTTCTATTTGGCATAAAAATTACTTCTGGAAAAAAATAATAGAATATATTATCCACGAAAGAACCAGAAAGATATTTCAAAACCTTAGTCTCATGAAGTATTTACTCTCTTACTCAGATCTTTTCATAAATTCCCATTACATTAAGAATAAAAATCCAACCCTAATCCTTTGCAGAAACTCCAGTCCACAAACCCCTGTGTTTATCTGTTCCACAACTCCTTTTATGACTTCATGTTTTAGCATCATTTGTTTTAGCCTCATTTCTTGATAATTTTTCAGCAACCGAGCACAGTCTGGCTTTTGCAGGTTTTGCTTCCTCTTTCTGTTGGTTGTCCATCAACAGATGGATAGATAAAGGAAATGGGGCACAGACACAGTAGAGTTCTATTCAGCCATAGGAAGAACAAAATTACGACATTTGCAGGAAAATGGATGAAACTGGAACACATCATGCAAAGTGAGATCGGCCAGACTCAGAAAACCAAGGGTCGCATGTTTTCTCTTATAAGTGGAAGCTAGGGAGGAAAAAGGAAAGGCACCTCATGAAAATCAGAAGAGAGAAGAGTAGAATGATGAAGAATGACGAAGGGAAGGGAAAGGAGAGATGCAGGGAAGGAAACAGACAGAATGACACTATGTGCACATATGAATGCATCACTATTGTTACCAAACCCTTTATCCACTGGTTCCCTTCCCTGGTTGTCCCATCTTGGGTGCCAACATGATGCAAAATTCCTCCTCTTATTCGGTTCTTGCCTGAGAAAATAAAGAATTAATTTCCAGACTATAGAAGGGTGGGTGTAAGGTATATAAAGATTTATTTTAAGCCAAGGAAAGACAGAAGGCAAAAAACAACTCCTCCTACACACAGGGGAGGGGTCCCTGAAAGAAAGTAATCACTGATGTTCTTGGGAGGTGTGCATATATCCCTTCTTGGGTTGCCCCATTGGGTCTTTGTGATGGGTCAGAATTGGGTCTTGGGACCAAAGGTCTTTTGCCCAGTTTCAAACCTTATTTTGAATCATTATTTTGTGGACTGGTGAGCGCTAATCTCCTGGTGGCACTTACCTGTCCACTTCCCCTCATCCTTGTTTAAACATGTCCTCAGAATGTAGCCCACAGAAGGGGCTGAAGTTTTGCTTTGATTTCTATAGTACTTGCCTGGTCATTATTACCTTACATCTTATTAACCTTCCCTGCTTTTGTTCTTTTAAACAGATGACATCTTTTAACCTTTCCTGTTCCTAGAATTTCTGTTCTGCCTCACTATGAATCTCACTGTCATATACAAGGACAATATACCAATAAAAAATTAGAAATAAAAAGATGTGTTTCCTTCTGCCTCCATCATGTAAGATGAAAAATCTGCTATCATTCAGACTGGTGATTCCCTGTATTACATCTTTTCCAATATTTTTCTTTAATTCGTAATAGTTCAACAATGATGGGTTTTACTGTGAATTTCCTTGAGTTTATTATCTAATATGGATTTTGCTTATTTCTTGACCTGTAATCTTATGTATCTTGAAAAATTTATTTTAGTCCATTATTTTATATACTTTATGTCCATATTCTTTGTGTTTTCCTTCTATAATTCCAGTTATATGGATTTTCACTCTTTGTTATTATCTCAGACTCTTGAGATACTATTTAATTTTTAGTGTTTTTTTTCCATTCTATAGATTGAGCTAAATCTCTAATTCTATTTGTATGTTCACAGATTCTATCCTCTGTCATTTTTAATTTAGTACTGAATCCATCCAGAGATTTTTTTAATAATAATTATTTTGTTTTTCAGTTTTGTAACTTTTATTTGGTTCTTTTCCAGAAATCTGTTTTTAATATGTTTTCTAGTTTATTTGCTTCAGTTCAACTTGTATATGACTGCTGAAGAATTTTTATGACTGCTGCTTTAAATTCCTTGCCATATAATCCCAGTATCTTTTTCATCTTAGTGTTTCCATTCTCCAGTGTCTCTAAGTAGGAGACTCATTCAGTGGGACAAAACCAGGCCACTTGCCACCACTTTGCTGATTTTATCTATTCAACCTCTGACATGGTTAGATGTAGAATGTCTCCTGAAGCCCTCATGCATTAGTGGTCAGAGTTGATATAATTATATCATGAGGGTTGTAATCTCATCAGTAGATGAATCCATTGTGATGTATTTACATGGCTTGGGTGGTAACCTAGGCCTGTGGGGTGTGGCTGGAGAAGATGTGTCCCTGGGGTTGTGGCCTTAGGGACTGTGCTTTTGTCTTTGAATCCCCTTGCTCTCTCTCTCTCTCTCTCTCTCTCTTTCTGCTCCTGCCTCCATAATGTGAGAGTGGAGATTAATGCTCTCCCTCTTTCATCTTTCTGCCACAATTCCCTGAGCTTCAGATCTTGGCCTCACAGGGACTGAACCCAGAATATCCAAAAAACTACTGTGAGCAAATACATCCTCCTTCCTCGATGTTGCGTGGTCAGTCATTTTGGTTAACAGCAGTGTGAATGTTGACGGAGACAAGCTCCCTGCAGTGACTGAGTCCCTTTTGCTACTTCTGTCTGCTTGCCCTGGTGTCTCTGAGGGCAGGTAGGAGCCTTAGGCTCATGGGTTTAAAAAGATTTGCTAGAACAGACCACTTTCTGCAGCTGAGTCACCTTTGCTGTTTCTGCCTAGCAACTTCAGATCTATTTAAAAAGGGGAGTCTCAGGTCTGATGAGGTAGAAGAGAGAAAATATTAGGCAGAAAGGAGACAAATTGTGAAGAAAAGGAAAATATAGTTTTAAAAATCTAAAACCCTTAGCTTCTGCAGGGCTTGTCCGGGACTCTCTGCAGCAGCTCTCTGTGTCCCTCTGAGCCCCTCTCTGCTGTGGCTCTCACACCCTTGAGATGGCCCACGCCTTCTCTGAATGTGTATTCCCACCTTCCTTGAATTAAACCTATGCCTTTATCTCTGACTGGCATGTGCTGAAATTCTTTTTGACATGGAGCCAAGAACCTACAAGAAATCATCCTGTCTTCCCATGACAGGCCTACCAGAGCCTCCCTTTTGGACAAGACTCCTGATCCATCTCTTTACCTGTTGTAATGCTCATCTGATGCTGTCAGAAGAACTCCCTCATAACCCAGGGCAAGAATAAACATGTCGTGGCTCTTTTCTGTTGTTACATTAGAGGGCAGGAAACACTAAGCCTCAGAAGCATCATTTGCTCGTTGGGGAATAGGATACCCCACTGCAGTGTCAGCTAGAATGAGGCTCCCTGACTTTGCCTTCAGTTTTCTCATACATCATGTTCAATGTTTATAGATGTGTGGGGATGAGAAGGGAAAAATGGGAGTATGTAATATTGTCTACACCAGAAGTCCTGTGTGGAATTCTTCCTGAAAATCTAAGTGTGAAGATTAATAACAATTGTATTAAAACACAATCTCCATTTAGGAAAAGCTCTGATGACTCTTATCAGGTGATAAAGAAACTGTGCAGATAAAAAAAAAATTCAACTTTTAAGACATAGCATTACCAAATATGGCATAGTGACTTAACCTAAATTACATTAACAATTGTTTGCATTTAATAAATATGTGGCTTACATGTGCTGTTTGTAATGCATTTTGCAGCTTTTCAAAGACCAGAGATATACCAACAGCAATTATGCTATCCCTAGGAATTTAATTTTTCAGAGCTAGATATTTCTAAACCCATTCCTATAAATTTCTAAGCAATTAAGGATTGGTGGTAAGATATCCCTCTGAGGTGAGTTATACTAAATAATTGCCAAAAGGAGAAGAGAAGAAACAATGTTTAGGTTTAAGTTATCAAGCTAACAGAACAGACTTGATACTTAATCACTTTTTTTTTTACATATGGACTTTAGGACATTTTTTCTTTTGATTATGGGTAGAAAAATAACAGCCAATCATCCTCACTTTAGTAGAGATAACCATAGGAAATTTTTATGCTCTGATACTTAAAACTTACCTCTAAGTTTAAGTGCTGAAACTAACATGGAAATATCTCAACACACTTTGTCCTCGATTAATAGCAATTTTAGGTATTGGTATTATGATTACTGTGAAAGAATTCAGGATTGTACTCATTAAAACTGTGCTTTTATCCTGCATGCCTCTTTATTCCATTGGGAATAAAAAGAAAATCAATTCCCTTCTTTTTTCTAACAAAAAGGTCTTTTGTAGCAAGTAGGAATGATTGCCCTCTAAGAAAATAAAATGAAACAACAACAAAAAGAGCCTTCAATACAGATGAAGAAATAGCAACTTGCTGGTTAATTTTTATTCTATTCCTCAGTCTGGTTTTCTTAATTGGAGAGACATAGAATCACAGCATAAAAATTCAGAGGCCAGCACCCCATTTCTCATCTCAATTGATTTTCTGTTCTTTTCAAAGTGATAACAGCTAGCACATTTACATTAATAAGCCTGCTTCTTATAAAATAATAGATCATTCTTCTCCACCCAAAAATCTGTATCAGTCAATACAAATTGTAGAGTAAAAAACAAATTGTAGAAAAAGAAATATTAAGTAAGCAAATCCTGGAAAATATTTTAAGGCAATGAAATAAAAAAAACAGCAAAGCAAGTCAAAACAAAACAGAGCCAACAAAAATCTATGGTATTTAATACACGGCTGGATCTTTACTACTGAGCATGTAAAATTATCAAAAATAATTTAAGCATTGAGCATTGCTTTCTGATGAAAAACTTCAAACTACCTCTTTTCTCACTTAGGATATATTGCAATTGGTTTTCAAATATTATCATACCCACATAAAACATACATATCCAGTTACATTCACATATGCTACATATTAGTTTATTTATGGTACCCCATTGCTTCCCATCCTCACTATCCTGACTGATAATTCTCATATATTAAAGTAAAAGTATAATTTCTATACTTTTACTGGTGCATTGTAACTATATATTATAATGAGATTCAAAGTGATACATTCATAAATGAAAAGATCACTTGGTATATTTCCCTTCATATCTCACCATACATGTGTGTGTGTGTGTGTGTGTGTGTGTGTGTGTGTGTGTGGCGGGGGTACTGGAGATTGAATTCAAGGGTTTTCTACCTCTGAGATACATCCCCAGCCCTATTTTTTTTTACTTTAAAATATAGTCTCTCAAATTTGCTGAGGCTATCTTCAAACCTGCGAACCTCCTGTCTCAGCCTCCCAAGTACTGAGATTACATGCATGCGCCACCTTGCCTGGCTCACCATATTGTTTGAATGTGCTTTAATTTTCTCACAAACACATTTGGAAGCTATATCACACACCATTTCAATAATCCTCAACTGAGAAACCATAGATCTAGAACTGGACAGGCAGAGAAAGCCTAACCCTGAAACACACTACACATGTGAACAAAGAAAAACAAGTCTTTATCTTATTTTAGAAAACTAATCATTTTTAAAGTGCCTAATTTTGATTTTTTCAGATAATTATGTTTGAGCTCTTGGATCTCAGAAAAAAAGAGAAAGTTCTTGCTAAGTTTCAATTTTTATTAACACAAAGTCCACCACACACACTCACACACACACACACACACACACACACACACACAATTTTTTAAATACCTTGTTTGGATTTGGCTGTTGGGATCTTGGGACTGTTTAAACAAACTGTGAAGGGGATAAGTAACTATCCTAGTAGTTTTTAGTTCTAAAAGAATGACTATAGGGCTACTTCTGAAAAACAGTGTTAGAAATGAAACTTTCTCCCTCCATTTTCTTCATTTATTATTTTGATAAATATTTATTGGGAAATTTTTAGATGCCAGATATTGTTCTCTATGCTAGTGATAACAACAACAAACCTACAAAAAACATCAAAATGAATCCAGCCAAACCTACACCCCATAGATCCTACCTTTACATAAGGTTGGGTTTAGTGGTGGAGGAATACATTAATGATTAGTGACCTAAAAATGGAAAGTAATTACTGTCATAAATGCTCAAAGTACATATACTGCAATTTCATCAGTCCTGGATAGTTAGGAAAATCGTTCGTAATGAAAGTGATGCTTAATTTAAAACTTAATGGGTAAATAGGATTAATTAACATAGGAGTGTAAAAACATCACCCTTATGTTTCTGCAGTTAAGGCTTTCTGAACTAATTTTAATGAAAATAAGTTCCTATGCTAAAAGGAATCACTGGAAGACAATTCATTACTGATTGGAGATTCACTACCAAATAGGGCACAGTGAGTAGATCCATAGTACCATTCCTAACTTAAACAATCATAGATGGTAATATATTCTCTTTCTGGAACTGTCCAAGGGCATACAGAAAATTTAAAATATATATATTTGTTGAGGAAAAATCTACCCAATTTCATAAGGACATCAGGAGTCTGTGGCATCCGATCCACTGGTTTGTCTCTTCCCTCCTGCCCCTCTTCTTCTGTAGTCCAGTTTGTCATAAGCTCTACTCCAGATAAGTATGGCCAGGAAGATGTGCTTTCCTTGATCCCCAAGTTCCAGTCAAGGGCAACGGTATCTCTCCAGGAAGGCCAGACCACCAGCATCTCTCATCCTTCTCTCGCCATGTTGCAGAAGCTATATTCCAGTGAAGGTTGCTGAGACATTAGGGGCTTTTTCATCCACTTAGCTCCTAGACATAGATAGAAGCTCACCCTCTGGCTATTAAAATTAAGAGTACTGTGTCCCTGATTGCATTCAATCCACCTTGCTTAAAAAGCAGTGATTCTATGCCAGCAGATGCAATCCAGAAAGACCAGAAGCTACTACTTAATTCCATTGCCCTGCTCACAAACCAGGGTGTCCATCTGAAAGAAGTAGGCTGCTCTCCATGTTCCCAGCTCTGAAGTATTGACTTTGAAATTGCATGCAGAGGAAGAGACAGTCCATGAGAACATAGTGCTCTACTCAAAGTAAATGACTTTATTGAGCACATAGCACCCTCATAAACAATGTAGAGTTTGATGACAAGTAGTTAAGAAGAGGCTGGCAGCTCCATGAAAGCAACAAGCTAGATAATAGGCCAGCTAGTTTACGGAGAGAATAAGGGAGGAAAGAAACTCAGTTAAGAGTATTTCTGGTGTCTCAATGAACCTCAGATATAAGAATGAAAAATTACACCTTCGACTTTTAACTGGACACACATACTGTGGAGCAATATATGCCCAGGCTCAGAACAATAAAACAACCACGTGCTAAACAGTCAATATTAATGGGCAAAAGAATGAATCAGTGAACTTGAAAATAGACTGATAGAAATTAAGAAACCCAAAGAAAAGAGAAAAAATGAACACTAATGAAAATTATGGCGTTTGTCAAAATTTAACATTGTTTCATGATTAAAAATCACTCAACACAAGAGGAATATCTCAATGATAAAAGGATCTACAAAAAAAAATTCCACAACTAAAATCATCTTTAATGATGAAAGGAGTTATCTTTCTCTTTAAAAAAATCAAGAAACAAATAAGGATTTCTTCTCTTGACATTTTTATTCAAAATTATATTGAAGGGGCTTCCCAGCACAATTAGTCAAGAAAAGGAAATAAAAGGCATATGGATTGAAAAAAGAGAAATATCATGTTTATTAACAAATGAGATATTATTATATATAAAAATCCAAAGTGATAAACCAAACAAAATTATTTTACTGAATTAATGAATTTAGTAAGGCTGTTGGAAACAAGATACTTATACAAAACTAAATGCTTCCTATAGGCTAGTAATAAATAATATCAAGTAAAATATGAAAATAACCCTTTCTTTTGTAAAATAAAGCATAAAATTAAAATACTTATAAATAAACTTGACAAAAGAAATTCAAAACTGTAAAACATTGTTGAAATAAATTAAAGACCTAAATAAACAGAAGTACAATCCATGTTCATGGATTGGAAGATTTGTTACTATGACTAAGACTCTCCAAATTAATCTATTGACTAATCTTGCAGAAATAGACAAGCCAATCCTAAAATTCATATGGAAATTTTATTAGGTTCTCTAAAGAAAGAGAACCTATAGGATATGTATAAAGAGGGATTTATCTAGTTGGTTTACACAATCTGAAGCTATAGTCCCAAGTGCCCACCTGCACCCCAGAGAACCAGGGAAAGCAGCAGCTGCCTCATCCAAGAAGCTGGAGCCTCAGAACCCAAGGGACCAATGATGCAGCCTCAGGTCAAGATGGAAAGGCCTGGATACTCCATGGAGAATCTTTAGGGAGGGTCTGCACTGGAAGAGTGAAACTGGAGCTCCATATCATCAGGTGAGAACAGCAGCAGACACACCTACTCAGGGAGGATCGAGCTTGTCTTCACACCACTTCTTTCTTCTTCTGCCCTTTGTTCCATCTGGAAAATTGTCATACTGGACATTGCCCCCACTTTCAGGGAGGGATTCCCCCTCAATATGCCGATCCATAAGTTAATCATGTCATCAACACAACAGGAAGTCTCCCAATTCTAGGCTTCTTTCAATCCATTCAAATTGACAATTCATATTAACCAACACAGAAATGCAAAGGCTTCATAATTGAGTGTGTGTGTGTGTGTGTGTGTGTGTGTGTGTGTGTGTTCCTGGGGATTGAACCTGGGAGCACTATACCTCTGAAACCCAGCCCTATTTTACTTTGTTTTATTTTGAAACAGGGTCTTATTAAATTGCTGATGGTCTAGCTAAGTTGTTGAGGCTGGCCTCAAACAAGAGAGCATATATCTAATGATATCTTTGTTAGTGTATGATATATCCAGAATAGTCAAATCTGTAGAGACAGAAAGTATACAGACAGTTAATTGTGTAGTGTTTGGGATGTTGGGGGGCAATAAATGAAGAATAACTGCAAATGGATGGGGAGTTCATGTTGGGGGGCAATGAAAGTGTTCTAAAATCAGTTGTGATGCTTCAACAACTCTGAATATATTTTAAAAACATTGACTAAATGGATGAATTATATGATGTGTGGAACATATTTGTTTATAATAATATATATCTAAACTATACCTATAATACTGTTTTAAAATTATAACAAATTAAATTGTGAGACAATTCCTGAGAAATTTATTTCCCTAGGGGGATATATATTTAACTTTCAAAGGTGGGACTCAAACCTAGGTCCCATTAGCCTCCCCCCCCACACACACACACTGGAGACACTCTGATTATCCTTGTCCTAGATAGATTTATTTGAATAATGAAAGACTAGACTAAGGCCCTTCAATCCTATCTCCAAAAAGACCCTTTCATAGGGAAGTGGGAAAATAGCCTTCTTTCCCATTAATAATAGAGGAAATCCCTGTTTCTCTCTAGCCCTTGCACAAGGAGCAAATGCAGGGCATTTTTCTCTCTAGCTCTCAGTGTGTAACTCTGAGAAGCTGCTGAGCATTGGAGAACCAGTACTGCAAGATGCTCTGGCTGTTGATTATCCTATGAGTATAGTAGGAAATCTCGGAAACAAACACCTTGTGTATGCATGTAGGACAAAACAAATAAAGATGAACATTAGAAACCTAATAGTTGTAGAGGTTAGAAAAAGAGGAGTCATAATTGGAAAAGCAGAAACCAGGGATAGCATTGTATTCTGTTAGGCTATAGAGAAATAAGAAAGCATCAGCTAATGACGGACTTTATCAGCCATTTTTGAGATTTTTTTGCTTTTCTCCCCCAAAGCATAGGAATGTGGTAAAAGACATCAATGTGGCACAGATTTAACAGACTTGGCTACCCCCAAAAAAGATCTGCCTAGTTATAACTACCACATTAAGAGAACCATAATGAGGATACAGGAGAAATAACTAGGAGACTATTATAGTAGCAGACATAAAGAAAGAGAGGAAGAGGAGGAGGAAGAGGAAGACTCAAATTAATGAGAATTAAAAATGATGGTACCACTGTCAAAATTTGATAACATATGGGACATGATGGTCATTTAAATATAACAATGTCATTCAGGCTGGCTTAAGTTTTTCTGCTTTTTGCAATTGAAGTATGAGTTGCATCAATTTAAGGAGTAGCACAAAAAGACCAACTTTTAAAGTAAATATAAAAAGCAATTGTATGGAATTTGAAGTCTCTCAGACTAGGCTGCAGTTCAGAGAAAAGGTCTGAATTGCTGATTCATATCTTCGAATCATGTTTATTGTTTTATGTGAGATCAGTCTTGGAAGAATTTTATATGGTAAATTGAAGAAAATACCTAAAATTATATAATCATCCATGTAGGAAATCTGAATCAACTGAATGAATTATTAGAACTAAGGAAGAGTTGAGCAAGTTTCTGCATGAAAGATAAAGTTAGAAAATTCAATAGCATTTATCTAAACTGACAGTAACAAAATAAACATAAAATTAAATATGATTCCATTAAGCATAGCAACAAGAACCATAAATTATGTAGAAGTGCATTAGCCAAGAATGTACAAACCTTCAGCCTTAGTTTGTTTGGGCTGTTATAACACAATGCAGAATATTTTTATAAACAAGAGAAATTGATTTCTCACAACTTTGGGGGCTGAGGTATCCATGTGCAAGCAGCTGTCTCATTCAGTGTCTGGTGAGGGCCAGCTTTCTAGGTCATAGATGGAATCTTTTCTGCTGCCTTCTCAAAGAGTAGAAAGGGGATATTCCTCAGGTGTATTTTATAAAGGCACTAATTCTATTCACAAGGGCTCTACACCCAAGATCTAATCATCTCCAGGGACCCCCACCTCCTAATAACATCACAATGGGAGTTAGGATTTCAACATATGAATTTTAGGGAACACACACATTCATTCCATATCAAGGTCTTTGAAAAGAACTTAAAAACTCTAGTTAAGGGCATTGAAAATAACAGAAAATTTGGAATAATTTTCATGATTTTTCACAAATGACTAAAAATTGTGATAATGTCAGTTAGTCTCAATTTGGAAAAAATATGTATATACAGATATGTATGCAACATCTAGTAAGTAGAGTCCTCTAACTTAATTGGAGTGGGGCAGATTGTTTAATAAATAATTCTGTGAAAACTGGTTTATAGTATGGGGATAAACGAAACCTAAAACCAACTACAAGAATCTAGCTCAGCAGGATTAGGATTATTAAAGGCATAGTGATTTAGGATTCGGTAAGGGCTTGTTAAATAAAATTTAAAAACCATGAGCCATATGGCAAAAAACGATAAGCTTTATGACATAAAAAGTTAAAGAAATCTGTTGAACAGATAAAACCCAGAATAAAGTTAACATGAACATGATAGAATGGGAGAAGTTAGCCAGGCATAATCCTAGTATTTGGTAGGTGGAGAGAGGAGGATCGCAGTTCCAGGCCAACATGTGGTAATTTAAGGAGGCCCTGTTTCAAGAGAAACAGGGCTGGGGGTATATATCTCAGTTGTTGTATGCCCCTGGGTTCAAATCCCACTACCACAAAAACAGAGAAAGAATTATTCACACAAAAAAGTTACACCCCCATAAAAACTCTAACTTTAATTTTAAAAACAAGAAAAATGAAAGTTAGGATAATAACAGATCTAGAATCCCAACAGGCTAATATACAGAGAGAGTAAATGCTTAAATACACATCGGAACACAATGTGATATCACAAATACACATCAGAACACAATGTGATATCACTTTGCAACTGTAGTTTGAACACCTGAAATTCTTGGAATCAGAATTGTTTCTGATTTGGGGCATTTTCAGGTTTTGGAATATTTGCAGACACATAATAAAATATATTAGAGATAAGATTTAAGTCTATACATGAAATTCATTTATGTTTCATATGTATGTAATATATAAAGGCTAAAGGTAATTTATACAGTATTTTTAATGTGACTGTTTTAACTGTGACTCATCATATCAGGTCAGGTGTGGAATTTCCAATATGTGGTATCATGTTGCTGCTCAGAAAGTTTTGAATTTTGGAACATTTGGGATTTCAGATTTCTGAATAAGGGAATTTGGGATGCCTAACCTGATACAGGGGTGTGTGTGTGTGTGTGTGTGTGTGTGTGTGTGTGTGTGGTATTGGGGATTGAACCCAGGGCTACATCCACAGCCCTATTTTATTTTTTATTTTGAAACAAGGTCTCACTAAGTTGCAGAGGATCTCCCTAAGTTGCTGAGGCTGGCCATGAACCTATGATCCTCCTGTTTCAGCCTCGCAAGTACGGGGATTACAGGTGTGTGCCACCATGCCTGGCTTAACCTGTACTATATTAACAACTATTTGAAAGCTAGGTAATGCCAAATTTGGGCTGGAAAATTGTGAAAAAAAAACTCACTCACAGGAGCAGAGAATAATGTTATCCTTCTCAAGAACAATTTGGGACTACTTAGTTCAGCTACTTTTAGGAATACCCTCATAATTAATCTCTTCGAATGTATATCACACACACACACACGTATGTGGTGGACATGGGTGAGGATGCTCAAGTGGTATCATGTGTCATTGCTGGGATTTAAGAGCAATCTGGAGATCTTCATTTGGGAAGTAAATAGGTAAAACGTAAAGTACCGTGAGACTCACAGAATACACTAGAAACTTAGAGGAGGACAGAGAACTAAGAAGTCATGATTTGCAGGTTATTATTATCATCATCATCATTATTATTATTATTATCATCATTATTATTATTTGCTACTGGGATTTGAACCTAAGAGTATACCCAAGGACACTCTACCTCTGCAGTACATCCTCAGTCCCTTTTTAATATTTTTAATTTTGAAAGAGGTTCTTGCTAGGTTGCTGAAGGTCTAGCAACATTGCTAAGGCTGGCCTTGAACCTGCAATCCTCCTGTCTCAGCCTCCCAAGTACTGGGATTACAGGTGTGTGCCACCACGCCTGGGTAATGTGCAAGTCTTGATGTATACATGGAGTGATAGAAATGTAAACAGTGCTGGGAATTGACTCAGGACCTTATGCAAAATCTACCACTGAGCTATATCCCTGTCCCATTTTTGTTCTTGTTTCTGTTTTTGTTCTTTTGGAATTTTTTCCATTCCTTCCTTTTACAAATTTTATTTTGAGACAGGGTCTCACTAAGTTGCTATGGCTGGACTTGACCTTGAAAGCTTCTAGCTTTCAAGTTTACCTGGGATCACAGGCATGTACCACTGTGCCCAGTTTAGAAACGTAATGTTTAATGAATGGCGAAAATAATGAGTCCTAGAACCTAATAGCAGATAAAATAAAACACATATACACAGATCAGAAAAAAATGCACATTTAGTACATTAATAGTTGTATATGGGAGAGGAAGGAAACAGGTGAGTGAGACTAAGCTTAGAGGAATAAATAAATTGGTAAACCAAAAAAAGGGTTCTGCAAGCATGGATGATGATAGTGTGTTATGAAAGGAAGAGTATCATTTAATCCAACCCTTTGCATGCAGAAGTAAGGGAGGAGTATACAAACCCATAGACGGAGAAATTGTCCACTAACACTTATTAATTATTTGTCCTATTCCTTTCTGATTTTGAACACAGGAGCACATGATTTCCTAAAATGATAAATAAAAACACTCTTACTAAATACAGCATATTATTCTAAATACATATGAATTTGTAACAAATTTTATTTTACATAGCATATTTTCCATGTACGATCTTGCTGAACTTTTGAAATTTTGAGATATGTGTTCTCCTAATGATGTAAAGCTTGGAAAAATCGAGTGACTTGCATAATAAGATCCCTCATTTAGGAGAGGTGGAACTAAGAACACATTTAGGTCTCCTGCCTAGGTTTTTGAATTATATCTTGGTGGGTATAATCATTGAGGTTTTTATGTGTCATAGTTTCCACTTAATCTAAGTTTAGAATCTTTAGTGTTTTCGGAAAGGAAGAAGGAAGTTGGAAAGTAGGGAAGAAATTCTTCCAAGACATCGAGATAATGAAAGTACTATTGTTGTTTTTTTTAAATGTCAATTTACTTGTTGCCAACTGGATTTTGGGAATCTTCAAAGCTGCCTTATTCTGAATATTCCAAGAATTGGTCCTTCTAAAAATCACCTTATTTTTAGAGTCTTCCAAGACTATCATATTTAATAAGGTTTTGTCATTTGTGTAAGAGAACAGATGTTGGAGGGGCAGGATACTCTGATTCAGAAATTAAACATTTGCTATATTATTAAACACATATTGACAAAAAAAGAAGAGCCATTTGGGATAGCTTCAACTGGGAAGTAAAAACACAATCACCTAATCACCTGCTACTTCAGTTACTCTCATTTGATGTAGCCCAAATGGTATGCTGACAAAGGGAAGAAAGTGAGGTTGGTCTTCATGATGATGTTAAAAGCCCTTATAGGTGGGCATGGTGGCACATGCTTGTAATCCCAGTACTTGGGAGGCTAAGACAGGAGAATCACAGGTTCAACACCAACCTCAGCAATTTATGGAGACTCTCAGCAACCCAGCAAGACCCTGTTTCAAAACAAAAAAATTAAAAAAAAGTGCTAGAGATATAGCTCAGCAGTAGAATGTCCTTGGATTTAATCACCAATAACACACACACACACACACACACACACACACACACACACACACACACACACTATACCATCAACATGTTGCCAGGGGGTTTTAGTCCTACAAATTACAGGAAAACATCAAGCAACTGGGGTGATAATAAACATAAACATTTAAAATGTATGAGCCCAATGAATATTTAGTAAAGCCCTAGTTTTTGCTAAACAATGTGTTGATTGCTGTGGCTATACTGAGTAAGAAAATTAACATGATTTTTTCCACTACAGAATGTACAGTCTAGCATAAAAGACAAACAATACCAATAAATGTGATGAGTTTTTTTTTTTTCTGATAGCAGTAAAAAGTACTCTGGAGTACTGGGAATAGGAGAAACTGAATTGATGGATCTTCTAAAATAATATTTCCCCTTTTTATTACGGAATTTTTAACATGAATAAAAGCTAGAAAGAATACCCCATTCAAACCTTCACCCACTTCTCTGCCTTTTATTATTTTGAAGAAAATTGCATGATATTAGATATCAAGTAAATTCAAACATAAATATTTATTATGTATTTATAAAATATAAGGACTTTTATAAAAATTAACTATTTTTATGAATTTGAAAGAATTTGAAAATGTTGCAGATAGCCATCCTCTCCAGATAGCTAATGTTACTGGTCAATGGCTAGACTATAGCTCAGTGGTAGAGTGCCCCGGGATTTGATTCCCCAGTACCATAAAATAATATTTTTTACGTGCATTTAGTAAACTTGTTAGACTATTCTGGGTATTCAAATATCTGCAACTAAATGAAAAAGAAAATAATGTTTTTTTATTGGTGGTTTATTATTTTGTTTATAAAGTCATTGGTTAAATATAACTTTCTTCTGATGGAACATATAAGTTTTACATTTTCAATTGTACAAACAATAATATGATCTCTACTCAAGAAGAAAAGTTCGGAGTGAAAGTGGAGGAGATATATGGAGGAGATATATGCAGAGCCTTATTCAATGAAGGGGATGTAGAATAGAATGTTGATATGATGTATGGACTTTTTGCTTAGATATTATTGTTAACTTCTATCATCTTGTGTTTCTTTTTACCTATTAAAAATCTCTTGTTTGTATGAGTGACAACTCTCAGCTAACTATTATATCAAACTCTCGACTAGCTCTTCATCTATTTGATGTATGGATAGTACTATTCGTGCTAAGAACAAAGGAGGGTGCAATGTTCAGCATCAGAAATCTTGTCAAGTGTCATAGATATCAGTCTACCAGAGGCTGCTGAACATTCAACAGAAGACAAAAACCCCAAAACTAAATTTGAAGTAAAGTTTATTTTCCCATTTCTTCTCCTGCTGTTTGCCATGGAATTCATGGTAAGAACAGAAAATGTTAAAGAACTATGAATTATTTCACTTATGTGATTTTACTTACATAACTATTGGTCAAAATGTCCCTTGGGACAAGTTGGAAGCATCATTAACCTTATATGGCAGGTATCATAATATATGGAAAATTCCTTGTGATTCTATAAACTTAATTGACATCTGTAATCTATATTATATTTCATTACAAGACCCAAAGAGTATAGCTATTGAAATAGCAGACCCAGAATTGAGAATAAAATAATAGTTGAAATAAAACAATAGCTAAATAAAACAATTCATATTGTCCCCAATCTAACAAATCCAAACTCTCTCGGACTGCTTGGATATGTGTATATGCAGTAATAATTTTATCTATAGCACATTATATTCTGCTTTTTGTTATTTATGTCATAAAGTGGAAAAGATATTTGTATTCTATAAATATTTGCAAACAGCCACAGTTTCATGAATTTGGGGTTACCAGAAACATCTATCCGAAGTAAATATACTAAGCAATAATTATATTGCTACACAACAGTCCATCGTTTCTTTCTAATACCATTCCCCTGTGTTGTCTATCATTAACTGGTCTAATCTTACTTGTGCTCATTCTGTTGATCTTGAACTCCCCATTTAAAAGTGTCACTATCACTCTGAACTACATTATGATGTGAGACTACAATGCATCAATAAGAGTATATTATAAAAGAGTATTATCCCTTTTATAATAACTGTCCTTGATTAATCTAAGTCACACTGGTAATTTTATTTTCTAAAATCTTTTAACATTCATTCTCTTTTATCTTTGACTATCACATAAGTTTTCATTTGTTTGTAACTTGTCATGTCGATACGATTTGCCTTTCTAACTAGATTGCAAGCTTTATGGGTTATGAACAAGGTTTATGGGTTAGAAATCTTTGTTGTGACCTATTATAACTTTGGTAATGAAAATACCATTCTAAAGTCAGGCTTGGCGATGCATGTCTGTAATCCCAGCAATTCAAGAGGCTGAGGCAGTAGGACCCCAAGTTTGAGGCCACCCTGGGCAATTTAGTGAGACCCTATCTAAAAATAAATAAATAAATAAATAAATAAATAAATAAATAAATAAAATAAAGGGCTGGAGATGTAGCTCAGTGGTAAGAGTGCCCCTGGATTTGATTCCCTAGTACCACAAAAGAATTTAAAAAAATCTCTTTCTAGAATCAGTTAAACAGGCATCATCTGATAGCTTGTAGGACGTGTGACATATCAAGACCCTCCCAAGACCCAGTGGATCAGAATCTACAGCATCACATGATTCTCAAATGATTCAATTGGAAGCGCTGACTGAAAATGTATTTGCCTTCTGTAAATGTAAATGCTGACCGAAAGGTGGCTAGTCCATCTGATGATATGTTTGTTTCTCAGGACCACCGTAACAAATTACCACCAACTTGGTGGGCTTCAAATAACAGAAATTGATTCTCTCCCCAAACCAAAGACCAGAAATATTACAATCTTTGCCTCCGTCTTCACACTGCCTGCTTCTCTGTGTCTCTGTAGCCGGTCCTTTGCTCATAAGGATATTAAGCCATTCCATTCTGGGGGAATCCCTACATCCAGGGTGAAACCATCCAAGGTCCTGAACTAATCACTTCTGTAAAGACCCTATTTCCAAATAACGTCATATTAGAAGGTTCCAGGTGGACATGAAGTTTGGGAGGAGAATACTATTCAACTCATTACAGCTATCAAAATAATGAGGTATCATATTTTTTCACTGTTGATAAGGTAATGACCACTCTTTTGTTCCAGAACTCAGGAATGGCTTGCCTTTGTTGAAAGAGTTAAAACAGGGTATGTTGTGCCTCCCATTACCTGCTTAAATCCAAAGCCTAAAGTGATTCTCTCTCTCTGTCTCTCTCTGTCATACACACACACACACACACACACACACACACACGCGCGCGCGCGCGCACGCACGCACACACCTTCCTAACTCTTAAACTGGTCTATGAGCCGGGCGTGGTGGCGCACGCTTGTAATCCCAGTACTTGGGAGGAGGAGACAGTAGGATCTGGGTTTGCGGCCAGCCTCGGCTACTTAGTGAGGTCCTCTGCAACTTCGTGAGACCGGTTTCAAAATAAAGTATA
The DNA here is from genome assembly GCA_004027185.1 of Glis glis. Taxonomy (NCBI): domain Eukaryota; kingdom Metazoa; phylum Chordata; class Mammalia; order Rodentia; family Gliridae; genus Glis; species Glis glis. The sequence continues at coordinate 34,158 of PVJS01001695.1, forward strand.
AAAAAATAGGGCCGGGGGTGTAGCTCGGAGGTAGGACGCCCCTGGGTTCAATCCCCGGTACCGCAAAATAAATAAATAAATACATAAAACTGGTGTATGGAATTCCCATAAGCTCCTAGCTTCTCTTGAGATTTATCCTTCCCATTAAGTAACTATGAAATCAATAATCTTTCTCATATGCATCTGCTTATAGTCACTTTAAGAAAATGTAATGCTGCCGCTTGCATTCTCTGCATCTACTGTATCCGTTTTTCATGGCTACCATAGAAGTAACTCGATTTCTATAATGATTTTTTCCATCTAAAAGCCCATTTTCCTTACAGCTTATAGCTCAATGATCAGCTGATGGTATTTTCTGTGAGCTGTTTACAGATGTTTCCCTTAACGTTCTTCAATTATCACCTCTACAGCTGGCATTTTCCCTCTCAGAAAGTTACTTAATGATACATGTTAATGCACAGAAGCTTTTAAAGTAAAGGGAGCAATTGTTCAAAAAAAAGAAAATAAAGAAACATATGTAAATAAGTATGCCTCTTTATAATGGATGATCTTGGAATTTTTAAAATGTTGCTTTCCTTTCTCCATTTGCTAAAAATTTCTCCTGAGTTAACAACTTACAATCACAGCTGACTCCACTCAAAACATATTAGATATCAGTAAGAGAGTTTGGTAAAAATTAGAGGGATTTATTTAACATCTGAGCTATTCAATATGATGTGAGGAATGAAACTGAGCCAAAAAAAATTTTTTATGCTCAAAACAGAACAACAATTACTTTTAACCTTCTTCATGTCTTTGTATTTCTTGAGATACTATTTTTCCAGGTCAAAATATTTAATTGATCTCTGCTCAGCCAGTTAAAACTGAGGACTGACTTACCCATTTCACTCTTATAAAATAGGTAATATTTGCCTTCAGGAAACTGGCTATGTGATTGATTTTAGTGCTTCCTTCCCGTTGAAGAATACTTCTTTTGCTCTCTATCTTGTATATGGTTTAAGGGTAGCATTGTATGCCTAGAAAAATGGTGGGAATAAATATTTTCCTCCGATGCAAAATTTAAAGGGTTGCAAAGTTGAAGAGGTGCCAAAGAATCCATAATCATGACAAATAGTATTTCAGTTAGGGTTGCCAGACAATCTACAAGAGAAGCAATTAAATTTGATTTCCAGATGAACAACAGGTGATTTTTTTTATGAGTATGCTTGGGCAGTAGTTTATCTAAAATTTAAATATGCAATAGAACATACTTGTACCAAAAACTTTCTTGCTATTTATCTAATCATCAAAATTAAGTATATCTTATATTTTTATCTGTGAAATTAGACAACTCTAACTTTAACGCATTATTTTTAAAGTCAAAATTAATGAAAAATAACCGTGATGAAAATAATATCCCTTTTTAAATAAAGCCAGGATAGGTCTTACTGAATTTTCCTCTTGCCTCAGGCTTTAACATGGCTCTGTAAAGTGTGATGACTGATTCTATTTAAGTTTTTAAAATATTTCATTAAATAGTATTTATCTCGATTACTGAGTATGAAGTGCCCCTTCAACTTTACTCACAAGACAAATGCCTCATGCCTGAACCCTGTCTGGAACCTTCCTTAACTCTTTATACTTTGTACTTGCTATGGGCCCTGGGTTTTAGTGGGGAGTAATGTAATAATGGCTATAATGACAAAGTTCATATTGAATGGATTCTGAAAGATTATCTGGCTTCATCGTTTTATCTGACTGAAGGAAATATGGAAGCTCTGTGATTTGTCTTCAACTCAAATCACCTGGAAAATATTATCAAATTGGAAAGTAGAAAGCAGATCTCCTAACAAGCCAGTTCCACAGAACTATTTTCACACAGACACACACACACACACGCACACACACAATTTTGTTTAAATGTCAAAAGAGAATTGTTATGTAAGAGCAGCAAGCCGCTCCTTGGAGACACTAAATAGAATAATCGATGAATGTGGCCGCACTTAGTCTGCATGATCTTACTTAAAATCACAACTACAGGCACTGAGATAGCAGAAGAATTGAATTATTTATTTATTCAACAAAAATATACTGATCTCCTTCTAATATTAGACATTCTTTTTGGTCCTAATGGAGCAGTGCATATCCTTTTCTCTTGAACCTTCCATCACAGTGAGTCTAAATTAGTAAACAACAAAGAGAGCAAATAAATTATTTTCATAATGGAACTATTGTAAAATGTCAATAATTAAATATGGCAGGATCATAAGAAATGTTTCTGAGTGTGAAGGGCTATATTAGAGTGTTTGGGCAGAAGAGATTTCTTTGAGAAAATAACTGAGAAGAGAGATGTATGTTGAGAGAGTCAACTCAAGGTCCTGATTAAGAACATTCCAGGCAGAAAGCAAAGACATAATTTGGAAAAGGGTTGGAAATGGGCATATGTAAAGAAAAGCCTTTGTCCATAAATTTTGACCTTGCATAATACCCACCCACCGGGAGTTAACTCTATATTTTATTGGTGATTTTTTTCTTTTTCAGTGCTGGGGATTGAACTTATGGCCTCATACATACTTTCTGCTTTGTTCTTTTTGCTCAAGATCAAATTTTCTAAATGGGTACACAGAGCACTCTTTGGGCAGTCATCTCATACACACATGATTTGCTTGCTACATTTCTCATCAATTAAGAAAGTTTTCTACATACCCAAAACTACATAATTACTGATCAGGTATCTCAGGAATTATACTATCCGTCTTCCCCAGAATAAGAGATAACAAAAACGATGGGACTATAAAATAATATCCACTCCTATTTTGCTATCCTTTATGCCAAACTATTTTATTTTGTTTGGCATTTTGAAGAATAGGCTGCCCTTAAGATTAATAGGAGAGGCCTTTCTTATAGGGGGCTGCTATGGTTTGAATGTGTCTCTCAAAATATGTGTGTTGGAATCTTAATCCCCAAAGCAGCAGTGGTGGGAGGTGGGGCCTAGCAAAAGGTAATTAGGTTGTGAGGGCTCTGTACTCACAAATAGATTAATGTCATTATCATGGGAGGAAATTGGATATTTTGAGAACAGGAATATCATAAAAACAAGTTTGGTCTTCTCTGACTTTCTCATGCTTGCTGTCTCTTCTACCTTCTGCTATGGAATAAAGATGCACATAATCCCTCACCAGATGCTGGTCCCATCCTCTCAGACCTTCTAGCCTCTACAACTGTGAGCCAAATAAATCACTGTCCTTCATCAATCAGGCAATCTCAGATGTTCTGGTATAGTAGCAGAAAACAAGCTAAAACAAGGGCCACAGCACACCACTGAATGTAATCCTCATGAGTGCAAGAATGTGTTTAATTTTTCAATTTATTTATTTTTATAGCTTCATTTTTAGCATATGGTGAGAAACTTAAAAAATTGTCAGTACAATTTACCTTCATTAAATTTCATCAGCTATCACTATCAGATAAAGCAATAGGGGAAATATGTACCAAAATAAGTAGATGTTGCTGTATGAAAAAAAAGATGGACCATTTCCTTCGCAGGGGTCGAGATGAAATCAAAGTCACATAATGAATGAATAAAACAACATATAATAATATAAAGTAGAAAATGTCAAAAGAAAGCTGAGAGAAGCCAACAATTGGTGCTCTAGGATAGTGACTCTCACTTCCCATGAGCCCTGACATTCACACACAGGGACACATCAGGCAGAGCCATGATTAACCCAACAGCTGATAGCGAAAGAGCAGCTCATCTGTCAAGGAAGGAATTCAAGGTTCCTGGTGGCCAATGGATCAATACTTGAAACACAGGGGGAGAGGGCTTTACTCAAAAGAGTGGCAGCACACGTCAATCTTTTGTATCTCTGACTCTTTCCTTCCATATATAAACCACGGCATTTTGACTAGTGTTCATATTAATGACCTCGGTATGCTTCATTGGGTAGCATCATCATTAGCTGCTACAAGAAGCCAATCCTGGTAGCTCTCTTTAGACTAGAAGAAGCTAAGCACATAGACATCCATATGGTCCAAGAGATGGTGTCCAGCAGCAGACTGGAGGTCAGAGTTGGCTGATCTCACATTGTAGTCCTTCTGCACGGACTCCCATTCATATACCCCCCACTGGCCAGATCCAGAAGTTCTTGTTGTATACTTCCCACTCCAAAACATACTTATCACCAGGTATTTACCGGCTTTGTATTTTCATATAGTTGAGCCCAAGATGGAAGTGTCTAGATGAGTTGGTGAGACAACACATGTGACCATGTGAACAAGAGAGGAAGAGTAGGCTGTGACAATATAAACTCACATTTGCATCACTTCGGCTATCTAGAGATACTGGAGAGATGGCAGTGAGTGTGCTAAGCGGTAATTGTGTTTGAAGACCACAATAGGACATGGTAGATAGTGATGTGCCATTTTTATAAGGGTTACAAGGTATACTGTATTTGGCAGGTCATCAAAACATCATTTTCTTATTTTCTTTTTTTTTTTTTGCAGTATCGGGGATTGAACCCAGGGGCCTTCTACATCCGCGCTATACTCCCAGCCCTATTTTTTATACTTTATTTTGAAACCAGGTCTCACGAAGTTGCAGAGGGCCTCACTAAGTAGAGAGAGAGAGAGAGAGAGAGAGAGAGAGAGAGAGGGAGGGAGAGAGAGAGAACGCGAGAGAGCGCTGAGGCTGGCCGCGAACCAGGATCCTCCGGTCTCCACCTCCCAAAGTACTGGGATTACAAGTGTGCGTCACCACGCCCAGCTCCATCGAAACATCATTATTTAAGTGAACGGTGTTCACTGACAGCCAGCATATCAGAAAGACTCCAATTAATGCCTTTAACAGGGAATTTCAAACAAAACCAAAGGCTGAGAGAGCAGGCAGATCAGAGAAGCCATATAGTGTAGAAGCTCAGGTTTGTGAAGGTAGTTCTGAATGGTGACTTCAGAGAGAAGTAGTTTTGAATGGTGGTGTTTGCTTGCTATATGACTGTGTTCAATCCATTCAGTCATTCTAAGCGTGTCTTTTCTCCTCTGTAAAAGGAGATTAAAATTATCTCATCGATGTTCTTTTTCTTTTTCATTATTCTTTATTTTGAACTGTTTATCCCTTTGATACATTTTTTCAATGTGAATAAGAAGAGAGTATATTAGTGCTGAAGTAATCTTAATCTTCACCCTGTATAAATAGAGCCATTTGTTTACACCCATCTTTGAGACAGTATTCATCATGTATTTGAAGTGAGACATTGCTGGGCTAGATAAAGTAAGAAATGGACTGAATCTTTGCAATAGGTGGGATTGAGCCACCTTTGAGGACCAAATTATTTGTGAACATTGGAAAAATAGTTTTCAAAGAGTACTATGTGGGTACCAGAGTTTACACTATATTTCCATTGCTATCAATTCTCATTACAAAAGTTTGGCTGGCTGGGTGTTCCAAACCTGCCTAAAGGTCAAGCACTACCCACAGAAACTTAGCTTAGGGAAGCTTCAACTAGCAGAGCAGTGCACATCAAAGTTTAATTCGGCATCATTTCAAGCCAATTGCTTTAGTGAAGCCATCAGTGACCAGAAAGGATAGTAGAAACATTGACAGTGACTTTCATTCCTTTTTCTGATGTGTTCAAAGACTAAAGTCTCATGTTCTTCTTTTTTCAGAGATTTCAATTTCTGTATCTGTTCTTCATACAATCACCACATTCTCCACCCTACAAATCTTGAAACAATGGAGAAAATTAAAAGCGGTTCCTATTCAGAGAAATGGTAGGGAATTCTAACCTAGATGAGGAAATATCTCTCTGTATCTATTTTATATACTTTTATTGGTACATTATAATCTCACATCATAGTGCCTTTCATATTGATAGTGACATACCTCTACGCAGAACTTAGTAGGTTTTCCCCAAGCTCCCTCCCCACTCCCCCCATCCCCATATAGGATATGGAGATTAATATTGGTATTCTCACATATGTACATAATGTCAATGAAAATGATTCTTTCATTGATCCTCCCACTCCCCACCCCTTCCTCTATACCACCTCCTAGGCTCCACTGGAGTTTCTCCTCCATTATCTGAAGTCCCTCTGGTATCCCAATTCTCCCTAGCTTCTGCATATGAGAGAAAACATATGACCCTTCACTTTTTGTGATGAATAATCCCATTTAACATCATGTTCTCCAGGTCCATCCTTTTTTCGTACAAATGACATTATTTTGCTCTTCTTTATTGATGTGTAGAATTCCATTGTGTGTAAATCCCATAATATTTAATCCATTCATCTGTTGGTGGAAATCTGGATTGGTTTGGCTATTGAATTGTGCTGCTATAAACATGGATATGCATATATTACTATAATATTCTAATTTCAGTCACTTTGGAAAGATAGCCAGGAGTGGTATAGCTGGATTATTTGGCGGATTCATTCCCAATTTCCTGAGGAATCTCCACACTGATCTCCATAGCGGCTACACTAGTTTGCAATCTCACCAACAGTGTAGAAGAGTTCCTATTTCCCCACATCTTCACCAGCATTTATTGTTGTTTGACTTCTTGATGTTTGTCATTCTGATTTGGGTTAGATGAAACTTCAGTGTTGTTTTAATTTGCATCTCCACGATTGCTAATGATGTTGAACATTTTTTTCATGTATGTATTGGCCATTTGTATCTCTTCTTTTATGAAGTGTCTATTTAGTGCAATTGCCCATTTCTTGATTGGGTTATTTTTTGTGTTAAATCTTTTAGGCCGGGTGTGGTGGCACACACTTGTAATCCCAGTACTTTGGGAGGCGGAGACCAGAGGATCTGGGTTCGCGGCCAGCCTCAGCTCTCGCTCTCTCTCTCCCTGTCTCTCTCTCTCTCTCTCCTTAGTGAGGTCCTCCGCAACTTCGTGAGACCTGGTTTCAAAATAAAGCATAAAAAAAAATAGGGCTGGGGGCGTATCGCGGAGGTAGAACGCCCCTGCTTTCAATCCCTGGTACCGCAAAAAAAAAAAATCTTTGAAGTTATTTGTCTATTCTAGATATTAGTCCTCTATCAGAGGAATAGCTGGCAAAGATCTTCTCCCATTCTGTAGGCTCTGTCTTTAGACTCCTGTTGGTTTCCTTTGACAAACAGAAACTTTTTAGTTTGATACCATCCCATTAATTCTTGTTTTGATTTCCTGTAATTTAGGGGTTTATTGAGGAAATTTTTACCTGTGCCTATATGTTGGAAATTAGCCCATTGGTGTTCTTAATCAAATAGGACAATTTTGAGCTATATTTGCTGTGAAGCACTAGCCTCATGCCTTGCACATAGTATTTCAATATTAGCTATTGTTATTATTATAGAAAAATAAACCAATATTTAAAAGGAAATAAAAACTGCCATATTCTTGCAGAAGATCATTCTGTGTGGTCATCCATCTTACCCATCTCAAGGTATTACAGCTTTGGAGCAGAAATAGAGAGGGCTTCCACAATATTTGAGAATACTGTTAAACCAACTACTTGCTTTGTAGTAAGGCTATTAAAGTCATTCTAAATTTTGGTAGTCAAGACACTCAAAAATGGAAACATATCAATAATCCAGAGCAGAACTCAAAGCATCATTCTTGTACTATTTTTTGCACTCTACAATTAGATCTAAATAGGCAATTTGTAGGCATTATTAGGAAGAAACAGTAATAAAACATCAGATTCCTGTCATCCCTGAAAAATATAAGTAAACAATTTGCTTAATTTCCCTCGTCCTCGTATTTTAGTATGTGAGATGTTTTACTGAAGAAAGCAAAGCAAGGTTCACATGCATAATATTTTGTGCTTAACCTTGGAGGAACTCTGACTGCCTTGATTTTCTTTCCAAATGTGATATATGCTTCCCTAGACTCCTAAGAGTGAAGAAATATCAAAAGTATTCAGACTACCAAAATATTTGATGGTTTGTGGATTTCAGAGACTTAAGCAGCCCCTTCTTTTCCTAATACCCCAAAATGTGACAAAGGTAAAATAAAATAGAATTATTGGAAGTTCAAAAACGTTAATCAATGCTATGGTTTTCCCTCATATCCTACATTTATTTTGTCATTATCACTAAAATTATTTTATTTCACTCTCTTAAAAACCTAAAAAATGGGAGGGGAGTTTGGTTTGGTTTGCTTGGCTATTTATTATCATAGTGTAATGTATCACTGTCAGTGAAATTGACCATGAAAGTGCACATTAAATGGTTGATCATAAAATAAAGCATACTTGGCATGTGGAACAATGACAAAATAACACAGCATTGAGTTTATTTTAATTAAAATAGCCTTTCTCTGTCTGGTACAATGTACTGGTTTCAAAACTGGTGGAAAACTAGTAAGTATCGAAAAAAAGTCTGAGTGAGAAACTTGAAGTGCCCAATTCAATTAATTCCTACCGTCTGGCCACTTCTGTACAAGATCTGAAGTTCAATTGTTCAACATGACCTTCATGGAGACAGCATGGAGTAGATGATGTGACCATTTTGTAGAGGTTTATAACAGAAATGTTTAGATATTGGAAATCATGGTTTGTTGCCAATTGCTAAGCAGCCTTGCTAGATTCTTTGTTTCCTTTCTCTTCCATGAGTCCAAGTGACAGAAGTTGGGGTAGGCAGGCAGGTTAAGATGAGTTATATGTAAAAAAGCAGAAAGTACTTTCCTGTATTAGTTAGTGGGTGCTTTTTGTGTCCTGTTCTGATCCTCATTACTGGCTAGGCTAATACACTTACTCCAATTATCCTGGACATAGGTTGAAAACTCAGATGTCCCTTTTCTGAAGAATTGCTCTCCATTAAACAACACAGAGACTACCCCACCTCTCCACACACACACACCAGCTCATTGCCCACATACCTTAGCCAACATTTCTTGGCAAGACAGTTAATACTCAAGGCCCCTTATCTCTAGATTAACTCTGCTGTGCAATTTTTGCTTCATAAATTACTCATGGACATTATTTCTGTTACCTTTTCTCCCCTTGCCCTACCCAGCTTTCTTTACAATTTTTCTCCTAAAAGGACTACTCCAAATAAATCACTAGAATATAGTGTCAGTCCTAGACTCTCTAGGAACTCTCATCAAAACCATAGAGCACCTGGTAATTTTAAGAGACCAAATCAGCCAGGTCATATTATACCACATTATTACCTAAGTTTATATAGCTAAAAAAATCCCTTTATTATTAATGCTATGGAAAAGCTTGTCTGCATATGTTATACACACACACACACACATACACACACACACACACAGAGATGCAAGTTTATATAAGACAGACAGACAGACACACACACACACACACACACACATATATATATATATATGTATGTATTATATGGAGGGCTATGAGTGTGGAGAAGCATATGCATTTAAGTGAAAACCTTCAGGATATAAAATTTGAAATTGTTGAAATATCTAAATTTATATTCTGGCATATACACAAGTATACAAATCTATCATCATAAGTAGGGATACACCCAGGTCTGATACTTACTCTACTACTTTTTTTCTTTTTTTTTTTAAGTACTGAGGATTTAACCTAGGGGCATTATTCTACATCTGAGCAACATATCCAGCCCTTCTTATTTTTAGTTTTGAAACAATCTCACTAAATTGCTGAGGCGGTCATTGAACCTGCAATCTTCCTGTCTCAGCCTCCCAAGTATTGGGATTACAGGTATGTGCCATTGCACCTGGCTCACTTCATTACTTTCTGAAGATTCATAATTGTTATTTCCACTAAACATTTAAAATATAAATATACAATAATATAACGAAAGCATGAAAGTGATAAAGCCATTCCCTTGGTTTTAGTAACGCCTCACTAAATGAGGTATAAGTAAGGGTAGTAATGTATGTTGATATGGTTGCTATCATAGAAAAGACGTGATTCCTTGTAAAATGTAATGAAACATCAGAGATGTTGATGAGATTTGGTTTGGGGATATGGATTGATTCTTGTTTGAGCAAATCTTACTTTTTATATAATTAAATATTATTGTTTGACAGATAAATCCCAAACTTGTGTTCCATTTTCCAGATACCAACTAACAACATAAATAGAAAGTTCTGTTTTGCACTGAACATATACATGATATATTTTTAATAATGCCTTTATGTGATAAAGCTATTAGTTCTACCACAGTTGTCTTCACTAAACCACTACCCTTCCCAGGGAACCTAACACCCCAAACCCATATGGAATTATCTTATGGCTACTGATAGTGTGTAAATGGCCCCACCACAGGAATCTATTTACCTGCTCCCTTGGCGATACCATTTGTCTGAATCAAAGGATTTGGTGGGAGAAATAGGTGTTTGGCAATAATGATGCCCCATATTGTAATATATTTTGATGCTATTTATAGACTCTGTTCTAATAGTAGTTATTAGCTTTTCAAAACAGCATATGTACATTTTGAAGCCTTATATCAAATATATTGATTTATTTGTCAGACAACATTAAAATTGCCTCTTATGCTAATATACAACAGAGATAATCAATGTATATTCTATTAAATGAGTAATTTAAAAATGTTTTTATACTTTTATTGGTGCATTATAGTCTCACATCCTAATGTAGTTTATACTGATAGTGACATACAAGCACACAGCACTTGGTGGGCTTTCCCTCAAGTCCCTCCCCAACTCCCCCCTTCCCCATACTGGATATGGAGATTGACATTGGTATTCTCACTTATGTACATAATTTCAGTGAAAATGATTCCTTCACTGATCCTCCCTTTCCCTGCCCCTTCCTCTAGACCACCTCCCTATCTCCACTGGAGTTTCTCCTCCATTATCTGAAGTCCCTCTGGTATCCCAATTACTTCCTTGCTTCTGAATATGAGAGAAAACATATGACCGTTCACTTTCTGTGACTGGCTAATCTCACTTAACATCATGTTCTCCAGGTCCATCCATTTTCCTGCAAATGAAATTGCTGACTAGAATTCCAATGTGTGCATAAGCCATACTTTTGTAATTTATTCATCTGTTGAGAGACACTTGGGTTTGTTCCATAATTTGTCTATTGTGAACTGTGCTGCTATAACCATGGATTGCATGTATTATTATAACATTCTAATTTCAGTCCCTTTGGAAAGATATGCAGGAGTGGTGTAGCTGGATCATCTGGTGGATCCATTCCCAGTTCTCTGAGGAATGAGCTCCATAGTGGCTGTACTAATTTGTAATCCTACCAACAGTGTAGAAGAGTTCCTATTTCCCCACACCCTCACCAGTATTTATTGTTATTTGACTTCTTGATGATTGCCATTCTGATTGGGGTTAGATGGAATCTCAGTGTAGTTTTAATTTGGATCTCCATGATTGCTAATGATGTTGAACATTTTTTCATGTATTTGTTGGACATTTGTATCTCTTCTTTTGTGAAGTGTCTATTTAGTTCAATTGCTCATTTCTTGATTGGATTATTTTTGTGTTAAATCTTTTAAGTTATTTGTCTATTCTAGATATTAGTCCTCTATCAGAGGAATAGCTGGCAAAGATCTTTTCCTATTTTGTAAGCTCTGTCTTTGGACTCATGATGGTTTCTTTTGATGAACAGAAACTTTTTAGTTTAATGCTATCCCATTTAATAATTCTTGTTTTGATATCCTGAGCTTTGGGGGTCTTATGGAGGAAGTTTTTAACCGTGTATATATGTTGGAGTGGTGGAGCTATGCCCCCTTGTAGTAATTTCAAAGTTTCTGTTCTAATTTCCAGGTCTTTGATTCATCTTCAGTTGACTCTTATGCAGGGTGAAAGTTAGGGATTTAATTCCATTTTTCTACAAATGGATAATCACTTTTCCCAATACCATTTGTTGAAAAGGGTGTCTCTTTTCCAACATATGAGTACATTTTTAAGTGTGTAAGAGGTAAACTTATTCATAATTAAAATATTTCTTTAATGTAGCTGAAATATTTTAACATTAAAAAGTATAAAGCAAAGTCCAACATTTTAATTATACAAGACTAACAATTCTTACCCATTTGGTGATTATAAAATATGTAAAATTTATTTTTCATAATAGTGTTGGTAGCTTCTACTATTACCAGCATGAATGATAGAATAGACCCCCATTCATATGCACTTGTGCTTGGAGTTGCCACCAATATGCATCACATGGGTCTTCATAAAATACCAAGAGCAGCAGTCCTCTAAAAAATTCTTCTGTTTCATATAAGGCTTTGGCTGCCCGTAATTCTAATTAGTGGAGTCCCAGTGTTGTTACCACGGTTATGACAACTTTTTTTCCTTAGGAAGCACCAGAGAATTTCTGGATTCTGTGCAGGATCAGAGGCAATGATCTCTACCTATAAAATCTATCACATGAGCCCAAAAGATGCTGTTTTAAATGCTCAGTTGAATTATGAACCTGTCAAAAATATGCTTTATCTCCAAGTCCTCTATGTAGAAGGGCTCATCCTCACTCCAAGTGTCTGACTGAAGAAGGATTAATCACTAACACGCAAACTCCATCAGCTGAAAAAGCCAGTAATAACTAGTAGAAGGGGTTATGGTATTTTTAATTGGAGTCTGGCCTATGGATATTTGATCCTTAGGAAAAAATGTAGTCATAGGCCATGTTGTCTGGGGGATAGTTTAGTTACTTCACTAATTTAAAATGTTTCATATGACAAATCACTGCATTTCTGGTCTTAACTTTCCTCCTCTTTAGGCTGAAGTTAACTTAAACTCCCATTCATTCTATAACTTTCTGTATTGAGTTCATTAAAGTTACAAAGCTGATCAAGTTTGGCTTTGGTACTCTCACGCAGCTCCATATTTGATACCACCCATTCATGCTTCCTATATTTAGTTTCTAAAGAAACTGACTTTATTTGTTGAGAAAAGTTTAAATAATTAAACTTAAATAATAAAATGTTTTTGAATACTTAATATGAAAATATTTCAAAGGAGCTAGGCATGGTGGCACACACCTATAATCCCAGTACTTGGGAGGTTGAGACAGGAGCAAATAAAAAGATCTGGGGGTGTAGCGCAGAGATAGAATGGTTCTGGATTCAATCCCCATTACCAAAAAAAAAAAAAATTCTTCAAAGGGTAGTATTTATTTTGGCATTTTGCTAGGCTCAGGAATAAAAAAGAATGATACCATCTCTTTTCTAGCAAGCTTATGGCTGACTAAGGTAGGTGAACTAACAAAATAACTGGAGAACCACATATTCATTATTATGTTCAGTAAAAGTAAAGGACATGATGGATGCATAAAAAGAGGAATCAATATGTGCACATGCCTTCTATCAATAGGAGTGTTTGCAATGGGTTTTGAAGAATGACTAGGAGTCAACAAGACAGAGAGAGAGAAAGAGAGAGAGAAAGAGAGAGAGATAGAGAGAGAGAGAGAGAAATGGAAATTTACTCTAAGCTAAAACACATTCAAAGACAGAGATGTGTAAAACATCCCCTGGCAGCTGCTCATATATTAGAAATCAAGGTAAGGGGATGGTGAGTGAGCAGTTGGCAGGATTTTAGAAAGAGAAGTAAGTCAAAATTGAGTGTGCTAACTAAGGAGGTTTGAGGTTTTCTTTTTCTTTTTTTCTTGAAAGCTACTGAGAAACATAGAAGACTTTAAAGGAGGGTATCAACTTGATCATATTTGACAGGATTAGATGTTATCTAAAAACTAAAGCAATAGCTAATAAGACTTAACACCTCCTGGGCATATATGCATTTAACCAAAGAGAGGCAGTGTCCTTGGTGACATAATAAAAGGCACAGTATTTTGTGGAATAGATTTTCAGTATTAAATATGCAAAATTAAATTTATTAATTCTTGTGCAGTAATGTTTTTAACTAAGAAAGGAGAGGGTAGATAGTTTTCATAATAAGACTTCAATATATCCAATCAAATCTTCAACTACTTCACAGTGTTTCTACCCTTGAGATTCATCCCCAGAAGATTAAGTTGCGGTTCAGCTCCTGAGATAAGGAAGAGAAGTGTCAGAGGCCACTCTCTGGGGAGAAGGGTATTGTCAAGATGCACTCTAGGCTGATACACTGTAGAATAAAAATGCAGAATAATATTAAAACTCCAGAAACATATACTACTCTAATCTGCAAGGCAACTTAGAAAGTTTTTGGTCTAAAATTATATTTGAACATAAGCTTCATCATCATTAATATGTCTAATGGTCCAGAGTCTCAATTTTGTTTATATTAACACTATCTCTAAGAGTTCTCTGATAAATCTTGCAAATCGGTGCCAAAGTAATCTTCTCCAAACCTCTGTGGTGTGGTGTGTGTGTGTGTGTGTGTGTGTGTGTGTGTGTGTGTGTGTGGTGTGTGTGTGTGTGAATACTCTGACTGGAATCTCTCAGGGACTTAACAGTGGAGCCTGTTATGAAAATCTGACCTGGGATCTGGAGCCTTTCACCCTCCAACATTATCTTATGTTTGCAGTTTCTTGCCCTACTAATTACATTTAAACATTACAGAAAATTCCTGGAATGAGTCAGAAGGTAGAAAATAATATTCATGAAAGTAAAAGCTATGTAAAATTCTGGAAGACTGGAAAACAAATGTTTTTAGTATTCTTTAACTGATTTTTCATGGAGAGTAGTATTAGAAATCTTAAAGTAACCCAGACCTGTGTGGTTGGCTTTGTATAGAACCAAGGCCTATAATTTTAGTGCACATTAGACTTATCTGGGAAGATTTTTAAAAATATTGGTGCTCAGTCCCATCCCAGAATCCTTGGTCTGGATTAAAGACTAGGCATCAGTATCATTAAACATCACCATCGATGATTCTGTTCTATAGGGAAGGTTATAAATTACTGAGGCAGAGCCGGGAAGGGTAGATTTATTTAAGTAGGTATGAATGCTGTGCCCTATGTCAAAGTCTTCATGGAGTTCAAATGTGTGTAACTCATGTGGGAAAGATGAGCAACCAATTACATGAGACTCAGCATGCTGTTTAATTAAAAATCAGCCACACTTAACATTTAATATGTGTTATGCACTAAATCTTTGCTTGGTGTATAGTTCAAAATAAGGCAGAGACTGTTTGTAAAGAGCCTACCATGAATCCCATGGTCACCAATACTGGAATTCTTGGAGTCAGGGAGCTTCATATTTGATTGAAGAATAATTCACTTCATATGAATTATTCACTTCATATGAATTATTCTTCAATCAAATATAGCTTCAAAATGATCAGAGATCTAGGAATAAATTGAATAAAAGTTGTAAATGGTATTTATCTAGAGATATGTAAAATATTACCAAATGCGAGTTCCATCTTTGGTATAACAGGTAGAGTCAACAGCAGATTGACTCTCCTACATGTATAAATTTAAACTCAGAGTTAAAACAACAAAAACACTATATGAAGGATCTACAGAATAAGTAACTGCAGATGTATTTGGAGTGAAGTGGAATTTCACCCTTGTAGCATTGATCTGAGAAGAAGCTAGAGTTAAAATATGCTGTGGGTTTGCTGAAACTCTGATAAAAATATGTCATCCCAAGCCTAGGGAAGACAAAGCCCATAGAGGTCACAGCTACTGGAACTGGAACATGAGAGAAACAAAATAAATAAAAAAATAAAAGAGCCCAGGCTCTGTGTGTTACTCCCACCTAAGTCTCTTGTTGACCCCTCAACTATACACACCCATGGACTATTGTGCAATACAACTGGACAGCACAAAAGAATTGAACTGACATCTGAAGTGCCACTCATCTCACACAAGACAGAATTTGGAATTTCATACTGAGTCTGAAATCAAAAACAAACAGAGTTTCGAGGAACATGAGCATTACTAAAGAAATGCAAAGTTATCCACAGACCAAGTGACCTAACAGTCACAGGCTCTAGAATGCTATCCAAAGGTACTCAACATAAAGAAGCAGTAAATTCTTTCTCATTCTTACAAAGAAAAAAGGCGGCCCGCCTTGACATTACTCAGATGTTGGAATCATCAGGCCTAAACTTTGAAGCAACAAAATTTAAAAAAAATGAATGACAAGAGAAGAAATATCAGCAGAGAAATTGAATACACACACACACACATATATATATATATATATATATATTCAATATATATACACGTATATATTCTCTCTCTCTCTCTCTCTATATATATATATATATATATATATATAGTCTTATACCTACAGTGTATAAGAGTTCCTATTTCCCCACATCCTTGCCAGCATTTATTTTTGTTTGACTTCTTGATGATTGCCATTCTAATTGGGGTTAAATGGAATCTCACTGTAGTTTTAATTTGATTGGTACTAATGTTGAACATTTTTCATGTATTTATTGGCCATTTGTATTTCTTCTTTTGTGAAGTGTCTATTTAGTTTAATTGCACATTTCTTGATTGAGTTATTAGTTTTTAGTGTTAAGTCTTTTAAGTACTTTTATAGTCTAGAGATTAGTGTATTAGATATACACTATTTAATATATATATATACATATAAGTATGTATATACTTATAATTACTTCCTACAGAGTTGTAAATGTTAAAATTAACATAGTTTAAAAATATTTTAGATACTCAGAATGATATGCAAAATGGACATAATAGGAAAAGAAGTTGATAAGCCATCAGGAAATAAATACTTTTGTTTCTATAAGGTTTGTTTTATAGAAAAATTCACTAGGAACTGGGTCAGTGGAAAAGATTTGGAAGTTGAGGGATGATTAAATACTGAGACACCATCTGAGAGTCATGCATTTACATTTCAAAGAGGAATGAGTCATGGATCCATGAAGATATTCCGGGAGTAAACTAGGGTGTCTAGTTTTATCTGTCCCTCCATATACCAGGTATGAATTTACATCCCAAAAGGTAAAGCAATCAGAATTCTTCCCCTTCTATCCCCTAGGAGAAATGGGGGATTAAGTTTCTTTCCCTCCCTCTGAGGGAAAAGGGATAACATGTGTATAAGATCTTTGCTTGACATTTTCTTAGCATGGTATGGCACCCATATATCTGCATATCTGTCTGACTCCCATCTCTTTTCCTCAGAAGAGGGATATTATGTAATTTAAAACAATGTGGTTATTGCTATGAAGTGCTATGAATAATTATAGAACTAGTCAGAACTAGGTAGAATTTATAGAACTAATAATTAACCTGTCCCTGCCCCAAAAGTCTCATATCTACATCAGCTTTTTAAATAGTACAGATAATTGTAGATACTAGCAGCTTATCATGAACTTGAAGAAATATAAAAACAAACCATACTAGCTAAAGAATCAGAAGGGAAATAGATTATTAAACTAAAACAAAACAAAAAACTAAGAGAGCATCAAGGACATGAAGGAAAATATCAAAGATTCTCATTGAAAAAGAGAGAGAGAAAGAGACTTAAAAGGTTTTTGAAGAAATAATGATGAATATCTCTTTCCAAATTTCATGAAAAGCATAAATTTGTAGTTTAATGCATCTCAACTAACCCCAAGAGGACAAATATAAAGAGAACTGGACCTATGCACTTCAAAGTCAAACTGCTTAAACACACTATTTTCAAACATGTCTTGAAAGTAGTGATGGGGTACAGGAAACACTGCCCCCAAAATTCACACCTTGACATACTATTTTAAGATGAAGGAAATAGAGAAAACAATAGAAGGGAAAAGGTCTTTTTTAACACCTCCCAACTTCTCTCTCCCAAAGACTCTCAAGGGGTAAGTGTCCTGACCCTATAACCAGAAAGAATGTTACACAGAGAAGCCAAGAATCTGAATAAAAGGCCTTGTCTCATTCCCTCCAGTTTATTTTTTTTTACCATTGCATTATAAACTTTTTCTTTTCCCCCTAAGCATACTTTGTGTGTGTGTGTGTGTGTGTGTGTGTGTGTTACTGGGGATTCAAATCAGTGGTATTGTACCACTGAGCTATACCTAAGACCTTTTAATTTTGATTTTTTTAATTTTGAATGGAATCTTACTAAGTTGCCCAGACTGGCCTTGAACCTGCTATCCTCCTATCTCAGCCTTTCAAGTACTGGGATTACTGGCTATGCCACCATGCTTGGCTTCTTTGAATCATACTTCTGTTTGCAGCTTAGCGAGATCCTGTTTCCAAATAAAAAATAAAATAGGGATGGGGTGTAGTTTGGAGGTAGAATACTCCTGGGTTCAATCTTTAGCACCACACACACATACAAAAGACTAAAACGGGATGCTGTCTACAAGAAATAAATTTTATATATAACAATAGAGAAGGAAATGGACTAAAATAAATTGCTAGAAAACACATTTTATGCAAATGATGGATATAAAAAGCACAATGTGTTAATATCAAATAAAATAAGTTGTAACATAAATAATATTACTAGAGAGAGAAATCTCCTAAGAATAAAGCTGAAAATAAGTCAGACATTTATATTTTTATTAGGGAAATATAAGTCACAGGAAGAAAAATGGACCAAATTAGGGAAATAAACAATTATAAAATCATAGTATGAGATTTTAAAAACCCTCTCTGCAAAGGATAAAATTATATAGAAAGCAGCTGATGGATTGAATGAGATCAAATTGATAGAATTTCAATACTTAAACATTTATACTACGTGGATCGAACACTCTACCAACAACTGGAAATGAACCTTCCTTTCTCATGAATAAATAGTATTCATCGAGAGAGGGTCAGTCAAATAATGTCTCATTAAACTTAAAACAATTAAAATCACAAAGAGCAATATTTCAATATCCACCACAAATAAATTAGAAATCAATAATATGACAGTGAACCATAAATATTTGGAAATCAAACAACACACTTCTAAAAAAAATCCAAAGATCAACAAAGAGATGATAAGATCCAAAAAAAATTTTTTTTTTTTGCAGTACCAGGGATTGAACCCAGGGGTGTTCTACCTCTGCGCTATATCCCCGGCCCTATTTTTTTATACTTTATTTTGAAACCAGGTCTCACGAAGTTGCAGAGGGCCTCACTAGGTAGAGAGAGAGAGAGAGAGAGACAGGGAGAGGGAGAGAGAGAGAGAGAGATAGCTGAGGCTGTCCGCAAACCTGGATCCTCCGGCCTCTGCCTCCCAAAGTACTGGAATTACAAGTGTGCGCCACCACGACTGGCTATAAGATCCAAAATATTTTAACTGAATGAATATAAAAATACAACCTTCAAAATCTGTGCAGGATAGTTAAAAGAGTGTTTAGAGAGAAACTTATACATTTTGTTAGAAAGGAAAATAGGTTTAGTTCCAATGAACTAAGTTTCTATCTTAAGAAGCTGAAAAAAAGGGGGGAGGAGAAAACATTGGTTAAGGAACAGTAAGTATAAACAAGGAAATTATACAGAGGACCAGTCAGAGAAGCAAAAAAACAAAGAAGTAGAAAAAATGGCAAAGCCAAAAGTTCTCTCTAATAAAGTGACATAATAAATACCTACCTAGAATTGAAAAGAGAACTCAGGAATCATCAACTGGATGTAATGGGGGCCTGCTTTGGGCCCTGGCAGCTAACAGACAGCCTGTTTCAAAGCCTACATTGTCCCTCCTTTGTCCTCCCCCCTTCCCTTTACTCCCAGTTATCAAATAACATGTTCTTTTATGGCCTCTATCAACCTGAACTTCATCAAGATGTATGATTACAATGCACCAATAAAAAAAATAACATATCCTTATCCATTTACTGATGGAAGGGGACCCGGCACCTGTGAATCTGAACTGACTCAAGAAAGACTTAGACAGGAATGGTGTCCCTTCTGGGAAACACAACAGAATGACCCTGGCCTGCAGATCTGAATAAGAACTGACTCAAGGAAGACTTAAATATGAATTGCATCCTTTCTCATAAGACAACCAGCATGACCCTGAACAGCTAACTCTTAAAAGGAACTTGAGTCCTTTGCCCGAGGAGAATCCAGGGCTGGTTTCCAAATGCTTAAGTTCACTGGTTTCTCTCATTTGTTAGCTCATCGATACATTTATTTTTCTTCTTCCCAAAGGCTTGTCTCAATTATTTGATTAAGGAAATTGGGGCAGGTACCGGGATTCAGTAACATGAAGAGAACACAGAAATTGTCAATGTCAGGAATGAAATTACCTGTTTTGTCTTCCTAATAATAATTTGTTACTCTTTTGGTAAGTCATAACACTATCATTAAGATCACATGCCCTGCATAACCCGCCCTCTAGGGCACATGGTGGCTGGTTTCAGAAAACAGCCACTTGATTGGTTCAAGGCTTATAACCCAATCACTAGGCCCTAGTAAATGTTTTGTGTCTTACTCTTTTTTTTATCCCCCTTCCCCCCAGGTTTAAACCCAGGGGTGTTCTACCTCTGAAATACACCCCGAGACTTTTTATTTTTTTTTTTTATTTTGAGCGTCTCACTATGTTCTTGAGGCTGACCTCGAAACCTGCGATACTTCTGTCTCAGCCTCCCAAGTACTGGGATTACACACATGAGCCACTGCACCTAGTCTTGGTGTAGTCTTTTGAAAACAGAAACTCCCTTATTATTCAGAAAGGACTACTGGGAAAGAAAAAAACCTGTAAACAAGTAACTCCCAGAGTTACTGGCAGACATCTCACTCGGTGACCCAGACAGCATTCTGGCAAAGCACACACCATGGAGGTTAGAGAGCAAAGCCCAGGAAAGGGTAAGGGTTTGAGTGATGTGGAGTGTGGAGTGGGAGGGATACAGAGGAAGAGAAATGGTGCTATCTGGAGCCTTGCATCATCTGTGCATAAAATCTTACAGTAATTCCTACAACTCATCTTTTCAGTTACATAAGCCAACATTATTACCTGATCCAGTTTGAGAAAGTTTTCTGTTATTTTTATCCAGAAGATTCCTACTTATATATCCTTGGCTTTGCTAAGGGCATAATTTGTTTGGCCTTTGTTAATCTTGTTTCAGAGTTGCAAGAAGAGGTAGACACATTTTTCATAAGTATTCCACACACAGCAAAAGTCTTAAAACCACTAGTGTACAACTAGAGTCTATACCCACCTGAGCCAGTGCCAACTAAGACTTTAGTTCTCCCATGCCCAGAATTATGGTCTGAAAGCTTTGGCATCAGATAGCCTCATTAATTTTTATGGCTTTTTCCTTTTACCCTAGTCTCACATCACCACTGGATTAGGGGATTGCTTTTAGACAGAGGAAACTGATTTGCAATCCATGATCCCAGCAGGAATAGAGAGTTCACTCTCTGGTTAGTTAAGTTCTTAGAGTACAGGACAGGCATTTTTATTAAATCATGGATGGCTCTGAGTAGGATAGCCAGCCCCCATCCCTGAAGCTGAGCTGACAGGATAAAATATACTTTATTAGTTCAGTTACCGCCTTGCTTACACAGTGATCTAATGACCATGTGTATTTGCTATAAAACTTTCTGAGCACCAGAGAGGGATTCTAATTAGACAAACTGCAACCTCTTTCCATTTATTAATTCTTTCCCTTAGGTTTGCCTTATATATAAAAAAAGTGTGGTAATTAAAAACCTGGGGCAAAATAACACTCCTTCCTAAAGTGTTGCTCCAGGAGAAATATTGACTTCTCCCTCCTGCCCTCAAGAAAACAGAAAAGATGTGCAGATATGCGATGAATACTGATAAATATGCCGGCCTGGTTGGGTTCCAACCTGAGGGACTGGTGTTAGGAAGAGGTATCAGACAATGGTAAAATAACTATGAGAAAGGAATAAATGCAGACACCCCGTGGTTCATCTTGGAGGAATTACAACTGAAGCAAATTAATACGCTGGTGAAGGGCATATGCTTTGGGATCAAGTGTTTGAGATTTTTCACCTCTGATGTATTACTGCCTAAACCTCCATTTTCTCATCTATCATGTGGAAATGATAAGGCCTTTTTTTCAGACTAATTATGATAATTATACAAGATAATATTGTCAGTGTATTGGGCACAGAGTGCACACTATAAAATGGTAGCTGTTTTTGATACTATTATTACCTATTTTTAACATCTAGCCTCATATTAGCTACTGCTTTCATTGCAATGTGTCTGTCCCTAATGTATAGTTTATATTTAAAGGGAATCATAGAATCAAATTATTTGTGTCTTTGGCTAGGTCCTAACTCTTCAAGAAAAGAGAATCTATAAAAAAAATTGACAGTCTGATCTTGAATGAAAATAATCAAAATTAGACCCAATATCATCTAATTCCTTTCTCCCTTTGGCCTTTGACTCTGATAAGTGATCCATGAGCAGCATCACTCACAGAGAGCTGCATATTAATAGACTTGTTGGAAGGGTCAGAAAAATGGACTGGGATTGGACAATTAGGCAAAAAAGTCACACACACACACTCACAAACAGTTAAATGAAACTACTAAATTCTAATAATTTGTTCATATATAAAGCTACTTCTTTATAGTACTATTTATGCAGTTCAAGTAAAGTAGAATGTTTAAAGGATTTAGGGACAAAACTCATGAAGAATAATAATTATTTAATAGAGTCCTGTCTCATCTCCTTGATAATATGAGAATAAGAAAAATAAGCTAAGATAAAAATAAATAAAAAAGCTCTAAATAGTTTCTTGAGAGATGATAATTATTTGAATGTGTCTCCCACCATGCCCTTTCCTCTATTCTACTGTTTACTCTCCACATTTGTTTGAAGCCCCTTATGTTTTCCAATTTTTCTCTAGTTTCCACATATGAGAGAAAACATAGGACCCTTCACTTTCTTAGACTGGATAATCTCAGCATAACATTCTTTAATTCCATCCATTTTCCTTCAAATAACATATTTTTGTTTTTTTATGACTGAATAAGTTTTCATTGAGCATATATACCACAGTTTTGTAATTCATTTATGTTGATGAATTACACAGAAGCTGGTTCCATAATTTGGCTATTGTAAACTGTGCTGCTATAATCATGAATATGCATGTATCACTATAATATTCTGGCTTCAATTCCTTTGGAAAGATATCACACAAAAAATGTTAAGACTTTCTGCATTGTTGTTGAATTTTTAGGTCTACACTTTTTTTAATTCTAAACCTTAATTTTTAAGGTTTACAAGTTGATATTATTTTAGATGTTTCTCAAAGAGCAATAATATAGTTTGAATTTTGTTGCAATGCTTTGTAAAATATATCAACCCAAAATGTGAAAATACTACTTGGAGATATGGCAATGATAAAACAATCCATCAAAACTGACCTGAATTGATTGGTGTGTGCATGTATACTCCTACCACCCTTAAATCCATCAAGATGTATGATTACAACGTATCAATTAAAAAAAAACTGACCTGTAGCTAACACAGCCAAAGGATTCAAAACACCCGCAACTCAAAAAACATGTAATAATCCATACTTAAATAAAAAATGATACACATATTTCTCATTTCTGCTTCTTGGGAAGAAAGGAACAGACAAAAAGTGATTCCATAGAAAATAATCTTGGAACCTCTAAGTTAAAAGAAATAACATTTTTATATACATACTTAATAAAAAATATAATAAGGCACTCAAAATCAAACTTAAATATCCTAAATGAAGCCATAGTATCAGTGAGTAAATACCCAGATAAATATTTTCAGTTCTTCTTTCATTTGAAATATTTGTCAAAAGTAACTATAGAGAGATAAAGGATGAGAACCCTTGGTGACTTATGTATCTTGATGTTCAGCAGCTTTTATCATTTTGTATGATGCCTTTTTAAAATTGGAAAGGAAAAGGCTAAGAAACAAAGATAAGAGAGATGGAATGGTGACGGATGTCATCTCTGCATGCTTCTAGGTAGCAAAACACGGTCTCACCATTTTTTATACGAAGCATATCCCCTTTATATTGTTTCCCTTTTGCCTCTCTGTTCGCGTCCTTTTATATAGTTCCAGAGAGGAAAGACAATACCATTGTCCCCAGAAGTAATTGCTCCTGCCTGCCTATTCAACCCCTCACTCTACGACACACAGGAAACAGTATCAACGGTGGCAGTCCTCAACCCTTAAAAAGCATAAAAATTGACATTTAAATGGCCTCTGACATTCTACTATTCAATTAGCCTGCCTTAATAAGTGTGTTTCTGCCCGGGTGGGATGTTGGGAGCATTCCAGCACAAAGACTGGAAACAGCCAGATCCCAGTGGGCTTAAGACTGGAGAAAACTAATTTTGTAGTCCAACGTTTTGGTGCCCACTGTCTGGGGTTAATAGCTGAAATCAGCAAGCAAGGAGCAGCCAAGACTGTTCCTGCTTCCAGTAGTTACGCAGGGGCTGGAATTCAGAGGCTCCCAAATGTTTCCCATGTGTTCAATGTGTCCCTAAATGCATTTCCTCTGCTTGGCATTAAATTCACTCTTCTATCTCTTAGTCAAGAAACTATATTACCTTACATGTAAATTACCAGGAATGGAGTTATTATAGAGAGAATCTTGTATATATACTGAATTTACAAAAATGATCATAAAGTGTTCTTTTATCATTCAATGTTCTGTTACAGGTGACTAATAAATTATGACTTACATAATTTATTAGAA
The DNA here is from genome assembly GCA_004027185.1 of Glis glis. Classification (NCBI taxonomy): domain Eukaryota; kingdom Metazoa; phylum Chordata; class Mammalia; order Rodentia; family Gliridae; genus Glis; species Glis glis. Next base: position 58,616 of record PVJS01001695.1, read on the forward strand.
GAAATTTGTATCAAATGATGGATTCAATGATGTCTCAACCCTTCATTCTCTGCTTCATAATGGGATTATATAGCTTGACCCTTCTCCAGGTACTTCCTGCAGTAATCCTCCACTCCTTGAGGTTGGGCTCACCAATTCCTTTGTGACTTGTGTTGGCCAATGGGATATTAACAGCTACAACACAAGCATTGGCTGGAATTATGTTTGTGTGCTTAGACTTGGTCTTTCACCTGTTTACTATTACCATGAAAAGAAAGCAGGAGCAGCAACATCCTAGAATTTATGAACAGATGATTCAATGTAACATAATCCACAAGTGATTTGCATGCTCATTCAAATTTGTGAATTTGAATGAAGCAGCCTTAAAAGCACTTTATGGCAACCCAACACACACACACACACACACACACACACACACACACACACAAAGCATGTGCACAACCCTATCTATTTATTTGTTCTACACAGCAGAAAATGATGAGTGATCATGCACTTATCTTCACAAAGGCTGTGTGATTAATGGAATCAGCACTAGAAAAATGGTGGAGGTTCCATTTTTACTCTTTATTATCAGTGTGATATTAGATGTCCATTATGTGCTTTGAGCTTCACTTACTTTAACTAAAAAGTGGAGATAGGCCCATCCACCTTGCCCACCTCACAGGAGTTTGTGTGAGAATAACACTAGAAAATCCATGTATCCACTTGCAGTCATTAAAATACTATAGCCATATGAATTATGTCACGATGATTAGTGTTAGCCTCATTTGGTAAAGGGAAATGTCACAGTTGTAAATATTTCTAAGCCTAAAAAGCCAACAGTGGACAGGCTTAGGCTCATTTGTTGCTATGGTGATACATTTCAGAGAGATGAATTTGGTATAGAATTTTCATGACCTGATTTTCTTTTGCATAGAATGGTTTTCTTTTCATAATACATGTCTTTTTATAGAATTCTATCTGCATTAAAGGTTTTAGTTATCAATATTGTAGAATACATCCCAGATTAAAAGACTAATAAATACATTATTGTATCTCTAGTTAAATATTCTCTTTACTAAATTATATATGAACATTAATACAGTTAATTTTCCATTGTTAATTTATAGATAATACACAGTAACATTTCATACCAAGTTTCACTATTAGCCCTATATATGTATAAATTATCTCCCTACCTTCACTCTCTTAGTAAACTGAAGTTAATTTTAAGGTGACATATTCTAAAAAGTAATACACTTGCTTACAATCATCTCCTTTAATATTATCATTTTATTTCTTCATATAAAGATATATTTTAATATATCTTCAACCTATGGATGTATCAATAGCTATGCAAGTCCTTATACATTAAACAACTAAGTTGTATTCTACTTGTTTATATTAGAAATAAAACCTTAATTAATACTTATCCATAATGTAGCACAAATATTTTGCAGATCTCTGATTAACTAAGGTTAAAACTCATGAGTCAGAGTTATTGAATAAGAGTTGTCCCTCTTATAAATGCAACTAAATCTATTTCTAAATTTTATTTTCCCTGACAGCTTGTACCAATATATTCTTTCAAACCAAAGATGGCAGTTCCCCTTGCTATCTCTCATCCTCAAATAGGTGATTATCTTGTAAATCAGCCAAGTTGACAGACAAAAAATAAAATGTCATTTTTCTGTAATTTTTGGTGATTTTTCTTCTTTCCTTTTTTCTTCCCATTACTTGTCCCCCTCCTTTAAAAATCGAATTGTCTTGTTATATTGTTGTTATATTGACTTGTACTTTTTTGCTGAAGAATATCACCAGATGTATTATAAAAGGGTTTGATACTGAAAATATACAAGAAATTCTTATTACACTATAGAAAACAAAACAAATAACAATAACCTGATTAAAAATAGGCAAAGGATTTAAATTAACATTTCTTCAAATAAGACATAAATAATGGCCAACCAGTATATAAAAAGATGGAGAACATCAATGGATAAATGAATAAAATTTTGTGTATATATATATATATATATATATATATAACACAATTGTGTGTATGTATATATAAATATATATATACACACACATACATATATACACACTACAAACTCAATGGGATATTATTCACTCTTAAAGAGTTCCATTGTTATTCTACAGAACCAAATAGTTGTTATCTAGTACAAAAATATATATTTTTTTAAATTACTATATATTTTACCTTGCCCATGATTAATCATACAAAAACTCATTTATCAAGTTTTGCCACTGTTATATTTTTAAAGAGTTGTTTTTAGGTACTTGTGTCATGCTTAGATTGCACTTAAATATTTACTTAAGACTGCATGTACATTGGATGACCTCTGTAACAGAATAGGTGTGCTAAACCTAAAAATAAACTTCTTCCATAAATGTCTGTTCAACACTTTCAAAACCAAAGTTAATAAAAAGGGAAATAAAACATTTCCTAGATTTTACAATTGAGTTTGGAGATTGTATTTATTAAACAATTTTAAACAGCAGTCTTATGACAATTGAATTTGAAAGTTAAAGAAAACAGAAGTTCTTATAAAATGCTTAGTCACATCTAAGCAGGTATATAAAACACTGAGCCAGAGCCTGTAACTCTCTACTGTGCAACATGCATGGTAGTCATACATAAATACAGATTAGAATTGTGTGTGGTGATGCACGCCTTTAATCCCAGTACCTGGGAGGCTGAGACAAGAGAATTGCAGGTTCAAGGCCAGACTCAGCAATTTAGTGAGAACCGCAGCAACTTAGTGAGACCCTGTTTCAAAATAAAAAATAAAATACTGCTGTAGGTGTAGCTCAGAGGTAGAATGCCCCTGGTTTTAATCCCCAGTACCTAAATAAATAAATAAATAAATAAATAATAAATAAATATGAATTAGATTAAACCAGAACAATTAAAGAATAGAACAGTAGAAATATATGACATTTTTTGTAACAAGGTATTGATAAAGGTTTTATAGGGATAATAGAAATGAATTAGGACTGTCACATTTCTGAATTCTTAAGTTCAAGCTTTTTAGTCTCACACCACAATCAATTATGCTTTGCATTTTTTACTTGGTCATTCCAAGTAATTGTTTTCTGATCATATAGGGTTTCTTTTATTTCACATATGTGAAATAATCGCCCCTGGTATTCTCTTAGGGAAGCACCTCGCCTCTATCGGTGATTAGGAGCTTGCGTGAGAACTCATTAAAACACTCTTTTTAATAAATACTTCGCATGATTGACTTGTATTACATTAAAACAATTTCTCAAAGAGGCAGTATTAGGGATTAGGGTTAGGGAAGGGTATGTGGGGGAGAAGGGAGAAGAGAAAATGAACATAATCAATGCACAATATATGTACATATTGAAATGTCACAGTGAAACCCATTAATTTGTAAAATTAATACACATTAGTAAAAATGGAAACTTTCTTGGACATGGTATCATTTCTTTTCCAACTTTGGTTTTCCTATAGAACTATATATATGATACTTTAATTACTACTTGCCTTACTTACTTTAATTACTACTTACTTAATTACTTTAATTACCACTTTAGTTCATCCAATTTATACACACTTTAGTTTTTCACTGTCAGTTTTTGCATATGATACATAAGTACAAGTATACATGTATCAAATTTATTTTTTATTTTTTTATTTTTATTTATTTTTTTGCGGTACTGGGGATTGAACCCAGGGGAATTCCACCTCCAAGCTACACCCCCAGGTGTATTTGTTTTCTTTATTTAGAAACAGGGTCTCACTAAGTTGCAGACGGCCTCACTAAGTAGCTGAGGCTAGCCGCGAACCCAGATCCTCCTGTCTCAGCCTCCCAAGTAATGAGATTACAAGTGTGCACCACCACACCCAGCATCAAATTTATTTTTTAATTGAAATAAGCAAACTATTGACTATATTCATACATATGCAAAAATTTTTTTGTGTATGTGCATTCCTTGCTTTACTCCAAGTCACTCCTTTTTTTAAAAATATATTCATTTATTGGTGCATTGTAGCTATACATTTTGATAAGTGTCAGGGTAGCAGAAGCATGCATGCACACATTGCTCATTTAGCCCTCCCTCAAATCCCACCCTATTCCTTCCGCTTCCCTCCTTTTCATGCTCAGCATAGTGATTGACTCTGATAAATTTGTGTATATATATCATGTACATTAGTGTATTTCCCTCTTCCCCCCTCCCATCTCGCTCAGTTAGGTCCCCTTCTTGCTCATCTAAAGTTTTCTCCTTTGTCTGGAGTCCCTTCTAAGTCCCATTCTCCCTAGTTTCCACATATTAGGGAGAACATCCGACTTTTCACTCTTTGTGACTGACTAATCTCTCTTAGCATAATGTTCTCCAGTTCCCCCCATTTCCCTGTAATTGATGTAATTTTGTTCTTCTTTGTGGATGCGTAAAATTCCATTGTGTACATATCCCATAGGTTTGTAATACATTCATCAGTCGATGGGCATCTTGGCTGATTACAAAGTTTGGCAATTGTGAATTGTGCAGCTATAAACATAGATACACATGCATTAGTCTGGTAGTTTGGTTTAAGTCCTTTTGGGTAGATGCCTAGAAGTGATATTGCTGGGTCATATTGTAGGTTCATTCCCATTCTTCTGAGGGTCCTCCACACAGTTTTCCAAAGTGGTTGCACTAATTTGCAATCCCACCAACAGTGTATTAGAGTTTCAACTTCTCCCCATCCTCGCATTTGTTGTTGTGTTTTTAATGATTGCCATTCTAATAGGGGTTAGGTGAAATTTCAGGGTAGTTTTGATTTTCACCTCTCTGATTGCTAATGATGTTGAACATTTTTTCATACATTTATTGGCCATTTGTATTTCTTCTTCTGTTAAGTGTCTATTTAGTTCACTTGCCCATTTTTTGATTGGGTTTTTTGTTTTTTTAGTGGTGATTTTTTTATGTTCTCTGTATATTCTAGATATTAGTCCTCTATCAGAGGTGGAGCTGGCAAAAAACTTCTGCCATTCTGTCAGCTCTCTTTTGAGGTTCTTGATTGTTTCCTTTGCTGCACAAAAGCTCTTCAGTTTAATGCAATCCCATGTATTGATCCTCATTTTAATTTCCTGTGCCTTTGGGGTCTTGTTGAGGAAGTCTTTACCTGTGCTTATGTGTTGAAGTGTTGGACCTATGCCCTCTTCAAGTAGCTGCAAGGTCTCTGGTCTGATTTCTAGGTCTTTGATCCATCCTGAATTTACTCTTGTACTAGGTGAAAAAGTGGGGTTTATTTCTATTGTTCTGCATATGGTTAGCCAGTTTTGCAAGCACCATTTGTTGAAGAGGCTATCTTTTTTCCAGTGGATGTTTTTAGCCCCTTTGTCAAAAATCAATTGACTGTAGGTGTGTGGATTTGTTTCGGAGTCTTCTATTCTGCTCCATTGGTCTATGTATCTGCTTTTGTGCCAATACCATGCTGTTTTTATTACTATGGCTTTGTAGTATAGTTTGAAGTCAGGTATTGTGATGCCTCCTGCATGGTTCTTATTGCTGAGAACTAATTTGGCTATTCTGGGTTTTTTGTTGTTCCAAATGAATTTAAGGACTGACTTTTCTATGTCAGTGAAGAATGACTTTGGTAATTTTATGGGTATTGCATTGGATCTGTAGATCACTTTTGGAAGAATGGCCATTTATTTATTTATTTATTTATTTATTTTTTGCGGTCCCGGGGATTGAACACAGGTGCGTTCTACCTCCACGCTACGCCCCCGGCCCTATTTTTTTTATACTTTATTTTTGAAACCGGGTCTCATGAAGTTGCAGAGGGCCTCACTAAGTAGAGAGAGAGAGAGAGAGAGAGAGAGACAGGGAGAGAGAGAGAGAGAGAGAGAGCGTTCGTGCGCGTGTGCGCGAGCTGAGGCTGGCCGCGAACCCACATCCTCCGGTCTCTGCCTCCCAAAGTACTGGGATTACAAGCGTGCGCCACCACGCCTGGCTAAGAATGGCCATTTAGATGATATGTATTCTGCTTACCCAAGAGCATGGGAGATCTTTCCATCTTCTAAGATCTTCAATTTCTTTATTCAATGTCTTATAATTTTCCTTGTAGTGGTCTTTTACCTCCTTGGTTAGGTTTATTCCCAAGTATTTTATTGATTTGGGGGATAGCACGAGTGGACATATCTTCTGGATTTCTTTTTCAGTGGATTTATGGTTGGCATACAGAAAAGCTTCTGATTTTTTAAGATTGATTGTGTATCCAGACCTTGTGCTGAATTTGTTGATCAGTTCTATAAGCCTTTTGGTTGAGTTTGCTGGATCTTCTAAGTATAATATGTCATCTGCAAATAGAGACAGTTTCAGGTCTTCTTTTCCTATTTGTACTCCTTTTATTTCCTTCTTTTGCCTTTTTGCTCTGGCTAGAGTCTCAAGTACTATATTGAAAAGGAGTGGTGACAGCGGACATCCTTGTCTTGTTCCTGTTTTTAAGGGGAACTCTCAAAGTTTTTCCCCATTCAGTATGCTGTTGGCTGGGGCCTATTGTATATTGCCTTTATGATGTTGAGGTATGGTCCTTCTATTCCGATTCTCTGCAGAGTTCTTATCATGAATGGGTGTTGGATTTTGTCAAAAGTTTTGCAGCATTTATTGAAATGATCATGTAATTTTTTACTTTAGTTATGTTTATGTGGTGGATTACATGGACTGTTTTTTGTATGTTAACCAGCCTTGCATCCCTGGAATGAACCAGACTTGGTCATGATGTATGATTTTCGTGATGTGGTTTTGAATGCGCGTTGGTAATATTTTGTTTAGAAGTTTTGCATCAAGGTTCATCAATGATATAGGTCTGTAGTTTTCTTTTCTTGAGCTGTCTTTATTTGGTTTGGGTATCAATGTGATGTTGGCTTCACAGAATACATTTGGGAGAGTCCCGTTTCATGGAATAGATTGAGGAGTATGGGATTAGTTCTTCTATAAAGGTTTTATAAAACTCACATGGGAAACTATCTGGACCTGGGCTTTTCTTTGATGGTAGGCTCCTTATTGCTGCTTCAATCTTTTTGACTGCTATTGGTTGATGTAAATTTTCTATATCTTCTTGATTCAAATTAGGAAGATTGTACATGTCTAGAAATTTGTCAATTTCTTCTAGGTTTTCCGTTTTTTTGGAGTATAGTTTTTCAAAGTAGTTTCTGATAATCCTCTGGATTTCTGTGCTGTCCGTGGTAATATCACCTTTTTCATCTTTTATTTTAGTAATTTGGGTTGATTCTCTCTTTTGGTTAGGTTGGCTAGTGGTTTATCTATCTTGTTTATTTTTTCAAGGAACCATCTTTTGGTTCTGTTGATTTTTTGTATTTTTTTTTATTCTCTACTTCATTGATTTCTGCTCTGATTTTAATAATTTCCTGTCTTCTAATAGCTTTGGGGTTAGACTGTTCCTGTTTTTCAAGGGCTTTGAGGTGTGTCATTAGGTTATTTATTTGGTGATTTTCTGTTCTTCTTATATGGGCACTCAGTGCTATGAATTTTCCTCTTAATACTGCCTTCAGGGTGTCCCAGAGATTTTGATATGTTGTGTGTCTGTTTTCATTTGTTTCTAGGAATTTCTTAATTTCTCCCCTTATTTCTTCTTTTACCCATTCCTCATTCAGCAGTGTGGTATTCAGTCTCCACGTGTTTATGAGGTTTTTCTGTGTCTTCTTATAGTTGATTTCTAGTTTCATTCCATTATGGTCTGAAAAGACGCAGGGGATTATGTTACATTTTTTGAACTTGCTAGTACTCACTTTGTGGCCTAGGATATGGTCTATTTTAGAGAATGTTCCATGAGCAGCTGAAAAAAAATGTGAATTCAGCTGTAGTTGGGTGGAATATTCTGTATGTGTCTACTAGGTCCATTTGGTTTATGGTGTTCCTTAGGTCTGAGGCATCTTTACTGACTTTTTGTCTTGAAGATTGATCTAGTTGTGTGAGAGGTGTTGAAGTGTCCCAATATTATTGTATTGGGATCTATGTGTGATTTAATGTCGTGAAGAGTTTCTTTTATGAAAGTGGTTGCACCTATGTTTGGGGCATAAATGATCACTATTGTTATATACTCTTGCTGGATTTTTCCTTTTACTAGTAAGAAATGACCTTCTTTGTCTCTTCTGATAAGTTTAGGTTTGAAGTCTAATTTGACTGATATCATAATTGCTATTCCTGCTTGTTTTCGAGTTCCATTAGCATGGATTACCTCGCTCCATCCCTTCACGTTTAGTTTTTGCATATCTTTACTTGAAAGGTGTGTTTCTTGCAGGCAGCATATAGATGGACTGTGATTTTTAATCCATTTTGCCACCTTATGTCTTTTGATTGGGGAGTTGAGGCCATTTATATTCAGCATGATTATTGAGAGATGGGTTTTAATTCCTAACATTTTGAGTTTTAATTTCTGTTTGAGGTAGTGTTTGTTCTTTGCCTAGTTGTTTATTTGATGGAAATCACTCTTTCTCTTATTCTGGCATTTCCTTATTATTTCTTCCTTGCAATTAATCGCTGAGTATTTTCTCTAGTTCTGGTTTGGAAGACATAAAGTCTTTCAGCTTCTTTTTGTCATGGAAGGTTTTTATTTCCCCCATCAAATTTGATAGATATCTTTGCTGGGTAGATAAATCTTGGCTGGAAGTTGTTTTCTTCCAGAGTTTGGATTATGTTGCTCCAGGCCCTCCTGGCTTTCATGACTTGGTTTGGAAGGTCAGGAGTGATTCTTATTGGTTTGCTACTGAATGTTACTTTGTCTTTTATTCTCGCTGCCTTTAAGATTTTTTCCTTGGCCTCTACATTACATTAGTCATTTTGATTATTATGTGACGTGGTGAACCTCTTCTCTGATCTTGTCTATTAGGGGTCCTATATGTTTCCTGTACCTGTGTGTCGACGTCTTTGTCTATGTTTGGATAATTTTCTAATATTACTTCTCTGAATAGATTATTTATTCCTTTGGTTTCAGCTTCTATTCCTCTTCTATGCATACTATTCTTAGGTTTGCTCTTTTAAGACTGGCTGAGATCTCTTCAATGTTCAATTCATGCTGTTGAATTTTTTTTCTAATTTATATACTATGCATTCATTTTTGGAAAGGTCATCTTCTAAGAGTGAGATTCTGTTTTCCATGTGGTCTAATCTATTGTTGATGGTCTGTATTGATGCCTTCATTTCTTATTTTTGCGGAACCGGGGATTGAACCCTGGGTCGTTCTACCTCCGCGCTACACCCCTGGCCCTATTTTTTATGCTTTATTTTGAAACCGGGTCTCACGAAGTTGCGGAGGGACTCACTAAGTAGAGAGAGAGAGAAAGACAAGGAGAGAGAGAGAGAGAGAGAGAGAGCTGAGGCTGGCCACAAACCCAGATCCTCAAGTCTCCGCCTCCCAAAGTACTGGGATTACAAGCGTGTGCCACCACGCCCGGCTTGATGATGCCTTTATTCCAATTATTGCACCCTTTACTTCCTTCAGAGCTTCTTTTTGATTCCTGTTCAGGGTGTCAGAGTCTTGTTTATTGGATCCTCCATTGCTTTCAGTCTCTCTCTGAATTCTTTTTGGAAATCCTGTATCATTTCTACTATTAAAGTACTAAATTGTCCTTCTGGCAATCTGTGCACTTCTGTGTTGGTGAGTTCTGTTGTTGTGGGATTGTGGGGGCTCATTGTTTCTTTGCTATTCTTCCTTTTCATGATTTCAGGTTTCTTATGTTTATACCTTTGTTGCTTTTTGTAGCTCTCTCTCTCTCTCTCTCACTCTGTAGGTTTCCTATGTCTAAACTCTCTCCCTTTATAGTGTCTTATCCTGGAGGTAGATAGTTGCTACTAGGTGAGTCTTAAAGGTGAATAGCCTTTACTGAATGGTTACTGTCACTTGCTCAGTATAATGTCCATTTGCAGGCCCAATTCTTTGTCTCCTTCAGTGATTGGGACCCTTGCCTGGTGCCTCTCACTACCTGTGCAGGTGACCAGTGCCACTATTATCCCTCTCACTGCAAGCATGGGTCTCCATGGTCTCCACTTGGGCTGTCCCTATGTCTCTTTCTGTCTACACCTATGGCAGGTGTCATCAACAGGGGTCCCCAGGCTTGTGTCTCTCTTTGCCTACAGAAGTAGTGGATGTCGCTTTGACCCAATTCTGTGCGAACACAGAACTCCACATTTTCCACAGAGAGGGCTGGTTTGGTCCAATTTTCCCCAGGTACCACAGCTGCACATACTGTGGTGATCCCCGGGGACTGTATAAGGGTGCTGCAACCCGCGGGCTGCAAGTCTGTCCCACCCAAATGTCACCAGGGACTGTCTGCTTTCCACATGTCTACCACGTCCCACAGCATACCCCATTCACACCTCTGCTAGTGCAATCCGCACAGTGTCTGACCCAGCGAGTCCCTGTGGCCGCACTGGGTGGTCTCCCCCTGGGGTGGCTCATTGACTTACGGTCTTGTTGAGCGCTGCTCTTAATTTCTAGGGGAGGGGTTGGGCTCAGGCACTACCGCAGGTTCTGGGCCCTGGGGACTCTGCCGAGTGTGGATCGAACTGCTGCTCGTTTTTGTCGCTGATGCTCTGCAGTGCTGGTTTTAGAAGAGCTCCCTGTCTTCTTTGTTGGTGGCCTGCAGAAGCCGCAACTCTGGTAGCCGCCTGCATGGTCCGACCAAGATGGCACCACTGCCGCTTCTGCTGATGCAGCAGTTCGGGTCTGTGTCACACGTGGAGCGAGTCGCTGGTCGTCTTCACTGCTGCTATTCTTTAGCTGCTGGACTCACAGCAGGTTGCTGGCGTCTCTGTTGGTCTTGTGTAGAAGCTTCAATGCTGGTAGCCGCCGGCAAGGTCCTGCCAAGATGGCTCTGCTGCAGCCGCTGTGGCCACCGCCGTGCGGTGTGTTGAGTGTGGAGGAGCCACTGCTCGCTTTCGTCTCTGCTGATCTGAGTTGAACTCACAGCAGGTCTCTGGCTTCTCTGCCAGCGGCGTGTGGAAGCTGCGATGCCGGGAGCGGCCGGCACGGTCTGGCCAAGATGGAGCCTCCGCTTTTCCTAGGTAAAGTGCTTAGAGCTTTTTACTTTCCTCTGTTTTGGCTTCTGGCTTTGATTCCATCATGTTTCAAAGTTTTTGTTGTTTAGTTCAAGTTTTTGTTGCTTTTTTTCTGTCGAGAAGTTGCTTTCACCACAATTGAGACCCAAGTGTTACAGAGATCATAACGTGGTATCTCCCCTTAGTCGCCATCTTGGACCCTCTCAAGTTTTTTTTTTTTTTTTTTAACTTTGAGCTTTCTGGCATCAGGAGACTTAGTTTTTGCTCAGAATGTATCTTTCAAGCCTGGGCATGATGGTGCACGCTTGTAATCCCAGTACTTGGGAGGCTGAGAGAGGAGGATCCAGGTTCGCGGCCAGCCTCAGCTACTTAGTGAGGCCCTCTGCAACTTAGTGAGACCCTGTTTCAAAATAAAGAATAAAAAATAGGACTGGGGGTGTAGCTCGGAAGTAGAATGTCCCTTGGTTCAATTCCCAACTTCTCTAAGAAATACTATTTAAAAATAGTATTTCCCCAAAAGATTTTAATTCAACAAACAAGACAGATAATCTAAGTAAATTTCATATTCACATATCAGAATGCACACAAAACATTTGGATTTTTCTTCAACTTCCATAAAATAATGTTACTTGAGACAGGCAATGCAGAATTTTGGAGCAAATGAGGAAAACAGATCATGTAATTAATTCTATCATACTTTACATAATTTTTCCTAATAATGTGTGACTATCTCAAAAGCAGCTTATAGAATTGAAATAGGAATACAGTCCTATAACCTTATCTTTAAAGAAACCAAAATCATATATAAATGGGATGAACAATTAAATACTATTTAAAGAATTATACTTTGCTGTCCTCGAACAACCTCCTTTTACTTTGAGATTCTCATCATTGAATGACTTAACAAAGAAGACTTGTAGCACATTTTTGGAGGCTCCTTTCTGGGGGCAATGGATGTTTCCTTTGATTAAATTACTATACGAAGATAATTTCTTATTTTTATCTTCATGTTCTCTCTTTCTGGATTCCTAACTCTTTAGCCTGTCTATATTTTATTCTTGGAAACTTCTATAACCCTGGCAGGTTGTGGTGTTCTAGTTTGGGGGCACAGTGCAAAGAAAATGCTGCTTCCCAGAGTGAGTCATAGGTTTTAAGAGAGAGGATGGGGAAATGGCTTGGTACCATTGCATTACTTAAAGTTCACTGGGTTACAAAGCTGGCAGGGATTTATTGTAGAGCTCTTGCTTGGAGTCTAGAGAGTGTGGGTGTGCAACTACAGTAGCTAGCTCCTCATCCACCCTTTTCATTAACATTGTTGTTTATTTTTCCTCTTATTAAAGAATAATTATCAAAAAAGAAAATTATGAGACTTATGCAGATATAAAATGAACTTTTGTTAAAGATTTCACTTAGCTATTAATGAGGAGTGCAGTGTGTTATAACTAATTCAAAAGACAATCCTAACACAGTGACACATTTATATCAAAACTACTGACATGAATGTGTAAATCAAAGGAATATTTGATTATTTTATATTGAGGAAGGGAAATTAATAGAATCATCACCAGAAATAATTTATTTGTCTATAAAATGATTATTTTATATTTCTGTTTTTTATAGTGGGAAAAATAGCAAAACAGCTCAATAGCAATACTAGCAATACTAGAATCAAGAATAATAGCAATACTAGAATCAAGTAACCTAGTTTTCCACTGGTGGCATTTAGTAATTTTTTTTTTTTTGCTTATTTCAAATTTCCTTACCCCTTGCTTATATCCCTAAGCTCAAAACTTTAAGCATTTGGGGATCTACATGTGTTTTAATCAGCATCCTCACTGCTGTAATCTAAAACACCTCTCTACCACAAATTAGAGGAGGGAAGATTTATTTGCTTACAGTTCTGGATATTTCAGGGGCTCAGGCCATGTCAGGCTAGGTTACATAGATGGAGCTCTGGGCATGGCGGCAGGAAGTAGAGAGACAGAGAGAGCTGGCATGGGATCTGCTCTCTCATCATGGAGGCCATAGGCAAGAGAGAGCAAGCAAGGGGAGGAAGGACCACATATAATCCCCAAGGCTACATCCCTAGGGGTCCCTCTTCAACAACAAACTCTGCCTCCAACATGGCTACCTTGTCTACATGAGGTATGGAGGGCATTCTAAATTCAAACTACACCACCATGATTCTCATAAAAGAACTCTCTGATTTCAAGAAATCCATGAATTGTTTCTTGCACTACCAAAAGCCCAGAGTGTATAATTTATATGTATTGCCAACTTTAGTTCACACCAAGTTCCATCCTAACTCTATAATTACCTCAGTAGAATAATCACAAATAATTTTTGTTTAGATCCTAGTTTTTCCTGATATTTCTGATGACTTCAGTTGAGTTCTTCTATATTTGAAGTGCTTGGCCCTGGTTTCTGTGATATCATATAAGATTGCTCTCTGACTAATTTGCTTTTACCTCTTTTGTCTATAATCCCTAAATGTCAGTATCCTTCAAGTGTCTACTTAAAACTCCGTTAAATTATTTTCCTTAATTTACCCTGCATTATGATTTCACCAAATGCTATGACTTTAAGTCTAAAGTCTATTAGTAAAATCTCTGACATATTTGTGCAGATCCATCTATGTGAAAAATACATCATTCTGAATTTCATACTAGCAGGACATTTTTGAAATGAAATCTACTACAGTCTGTAAACATGTCATATAGATATTCATTCTAGAGTTCAATTCTGAATTTACTGTCATCCAATTCCATGCAAAAATATAGTGATATTAGAAAAGTAGTAACTAGGGAATATGCTGATATAGTCTTTGATTATGCAAGTAGATTACACAAAACAGGATCAAACCAAGTGTAGCTGGGCTTGTATTACAAGTGAATGTTAATGAATGGACTATATGTTCTTAGTTGTTACTGTTTACGTGTTTAAAGGTTATTGGGGACCAATTTCAGAAATAATTATATGAGGACAATTTTCTGTGAGAAATACAATATATACACAGGTATTATATTCTTTTTGTTTAAGGCATATGCTGATATACTGAGAAGTATAAAATAATATAAAATCAATAAAAATATAGATTCTACAATAATGATCAAAGGTATAGGATTTAAATCACATGAAATATATGTGTATGAATATTTAGTTGTATATGTGGTACCCAAGGATGGTGAGAAGAAGAGAAATTGTTCTAATTTCCACCATTTCTTATCCTATGCACAGTTTCACTCATAAAAAACAATAATTAGCTGGGCGTGGTGACGCACACTTGTAATCCCAGTACTTTGGGAGGCGGAGACCAGAGGATCTGAGTTCGCAGCCAGCCTCAGCTCTCTCTCTCTCTCTACCTAGTGAGGCCCTCCGCAACTTCGTGAGACCCAGTTTCAAAATAAAGTAAAAAATGGGGCCGAGGGTGTAGTACGGAGGTAGAACGCCCCTGGGTTCAATCCGCGGTACCGCAAAAAAAAAAAAACCAATAATTAGAGAAAAAATCATATATATATATAATGTTTGATATGTATCAAGGTTTCTTTATAACAATAAAACATTGATTTTTTTAATTCTTAGAAAAAATAAAGGGAAAATACCCCATATAATTAAAACTGAAAGAAATATATCATTAAAATGTAACAAATGGAGTCGTATTAATCAAAGAACATAAAATAAAATAACTAAATTGGATGCAAACAGATTTGTTGTACTAAAAATTATTTTAAAAATAAATCTCAGTAAGAGTAACACATACTATAAGAATATCTAACATTATGCTTTATGCAATAATTAAAGCAAAATAATAAAACTATATTAAAACTAAGACTGAAAATGCAAAAATATACATGGCAATAAAATAAAATAATGTAAAGATACTCATATTATATTGAAAAGGAACATTGAGCATATGTGTTTTGTCATTTTATAATGCAAAAGGTAAAATCCACAGAGGTGTCAAAATTGAGTGATTCTGAATATAAAAAACTTATCATGTAATTAAACAAAACAATATCAACTAATATTTTGTCAATAATAGAAATGATTTGCTGTGCTTCTGTGATGTAGAAACCAGTGAACTAAATTAAAGACTTTACAAATACTCTGATTTAATCCATGCAACAAAATTAATGTAGGTTTTATTTTATTTTATAAAAGAAAAGAATGAAACTAAGAGAAGTTTTATGATTTAAACAAGTTTAAACTCCTAAGAAATGACAGAGCTGAAGTTCAAAGCTTGGTTTATAGTACTTCAAAGCCCGAAAATTAGCCAATATCCTATACTTTAAAAGCACAAAGAGAAATGGACAGAAATATTTAAATGAGAAATCATCTCATAACAACTCCGGTCTCGTTAGGTCACATAGAAAAAAGCAACCATGCTAGGCATGGTGGCAGATGCCTGCAATTCCAGCTGTTTAGGAGGCTGTGATGGAAAGATCACAAGTTTAAGGTCAGCCTCAGTGTTTTAGTGAAAACCTGTCTTAAAATAAAATATAAGAAAGATGGGGGATGTAGCTTGTAGTTCAGTGTTTCTGGGTTCAATGCCTAATACCAGGAAAAAAAAGAAAACTATCCAACAAATATAACAAGAGAAGACAATAGAGAACCCAAACAATATAAATGATAAAGACCTATCAGGTGAACCATTTTTATTTTATGGGTAACATGACTGGTTAATTGTACCATGGGCTCCTCTAGTGTTAGGGAAGCAACTCAAGGTTCATAATCTCATGTATCTGTTTGAAGAAAAATTGATTATTATTTCTCATAGGCTGTCTCAAGATTTTGTTTCATATTTTTCATTTGTCTAAAACAATCTTAGTGTTAATTGTCTTACCATGTCTTATACATGACTGAGTCTAAGTTATATAATTACCTTGGCTTCAGTGACTGTGGGAATATAAATTGCCAATTCGAGAAATCCTAACGGATTGAGTGTAATAAAGTACATAATTATTACTTTCCCTTAATCTGCATAGTTTAACATAAAGCTTCTCATTCTTTGAATAGTATTTCTCTGAATCTCTACGTAGCATGGCCTTGTTGGCATACCTCGTTATCAAGGTAGTTGAGTATAGATTTGGAACCACACAAAATCACAGCTGTTTAGTCTCTTCAAAGCCTCTTTTACAGTGACTCATATGTACTTGCTTTCACATTTTCTCTGAGTAATTCACTTTTGGCAGTTCTTTTTCAAATTACTAGCATTAAGGATAAATTAACATTTCTTACCCATTAATTATTCTGCTCTTTTATTATTTCATTAAACACTTTTATTAAAGAAAAATAGTGGCATTTGTCTGAATGGCAGAAGCAACCATAGCTACTCTTAGTGCTTGACTCTGCAAAGTAGAATTAGAATTCCAGAAAAATCCTCAGGTTCTATAACCACTGTACCAAGAGCCAATAATGGATTCGAATGGTTCATAAAGCCTAGAGCCAACAACGAAGCCCAAAGAAATGAACTTAATCTGAGAGAGACAGATTGAACACCTGTGCCCTCTACATGAAGACATTGTATGTAGTTTGTGTAGGGGATACTAAAACATCTCTCCTGTAAGGGAAATTGATCAGTCACCACCAAACATTATACAGTTGTGTCATGAACAAAAGAAATTGAAACTAAAAAAAGTTGAAAGTCCAAGTACTGTGTGCATGTATGTCACTATCACTATGAACTACATTATGATGTGAGAAATAAAAGTATAAAAATAAAGTGGAAATTTTTTTAATAAAGTTGATTTCATAAAAGTAAAATATAGTGGTCCCTAAAGGCTAAGAAGGGGAGTGAGTAGGGAGGGAGATTAGATAGCAGATACCAAAATGCAATTACATACAGAAAGTGCTAATATTCTATAGCCATGTAAGGTGATCATAGCCTACAATTACATATCATGTATTATATAAAGAACATAACGAGAGGAATTTGAAAGTGCTCAATTCAAAGAAATAAGAGATATGTCCTAATTATCTTGATTTACTTCTTACACATTATATACATACATTGGACTATTACATTGTACCCCATAAAATGTGCAATTTTTATGTATACATTAACTTTTCTATTTAATAATAAAATTTAGTATAAAACACTATTAATTAAAATAGGGGAGTGGAGTAATAGTGGATTACTAGTAAGTAAAGAGAACATTAAAAAATATGGGAACATGGCCTATAATGATCAACCACACTCTATAGAAATGAGAGCCAGACCTGGATGCTTAAGGCATCGCCATAGTTCACAGGGTGGCAGAGAAGTCCTGAGTGCATGCCTGTGGAACTTGCTAGAAATCCACCCTCTAGGCTGTCAGTAAATTTGTTTGTGGGTGACATATTACTAGAGTTACTCTACTACAAATTTCCCAAGGGTGTTGCCTCCAGAAGCCAGTGACCGTTAGGTGCTACTGACTGTCACCCACAGAAAAGAGCTGAAAGAGTGAGCTCCAAAACCAGGAAGCAAAATCCTTCCTTCCTAAAATTTCTTTCCATCACCATCTATTGGCAAAGTGTGACATTGTGCCATCTGGCAAAGGAAAAATATTTAAAAGGCCCAAATCCACTCTCAGAGAACAGGAAAAATGTAGGAAACAGGAACACAGAGATAAAAAAAAATCATCAACCAGCATGAGAGAAATGTCTAGGTTATCATCCACGACATCCAACGCAACAGATATATCCACTGATGAAATTAAAACCCTCAGGACTTAAATACATCAACTCTAAACATTAATGATCTCTTCAGGGGACATTCTATATCTAACCATAACAAAGTGTTACACAAATCCCAATAAAGCATATTGGGAACCATGGAGTGTAACTAATACGAAAGAGTTTGAGAACCATTCAATGTGTAGTTGGGAAGTTGAACATGACCTGTCCCAAACAGAGTCAGATGCTAGATTTGGAAATTTTTTAAAATAATCTAAAATAATAACATAGCCAGGTGTGGTGGTACATTCCTGTAATCCAGTACTTAGGAGGCTGAGACAGGAGGATCACAGGTTTGTGGCCAGCTACAGCAACTTAGCGAGACCCTCAGCAACTTAGTGAGACTCTGTTTCAAAATAAATATGGGGCTTAGGTGTAGCTCAGAGGTAGAATGCCCCTGGATTCAATCCCTAGTACCACACAAAATATAATAATATAATTTAAAAATTACATTATTCAGTGTTCTAGGATCCTAGGTCTCATATTACTTGAAAGGTAGCAGTGCTGATACTTAGCAGTTCATGGATTCTGTTATTAATGAACCGCAGTGTGTGTATCCTTTAAACACATTTCATGGTGAGATTTAGGTAAGTTTTTGTAATATAACATCCTCACAATCTGTGATGATGAAATTAAGTATATTCATGACTGGTGAAAAATCAAAGTCTGTGATATGGCCCAATTATTGTAATACTAGCAGCAAGAAGAGAAAAATGCATGAAGTTTTCTTGTTTCCATGACAACCACATATGGAAATTTCTCATTTCTAAACAGACTCAAGAGAACAACGGACTTCACAAGGTAGAATTCAGCACTTTTTAAATCATAATTGATATTTACTTTAAAATATTTTTGTTCAAACATATAAATATTTAATTTGTTTTTATGTGATAAGATAAGCCTCTGTTTCTTCGAATTCCTGTAGAAATCCTAAAAGAAGGACTGTATTTTTTTCCTTTACTTTCTCTGGTGGCAAACCATTGTGTTTCCCACTATGATGTCAAAAGCTTCAATGCACAGCCTCCATCAAATTATGCTCATGTCCATTCTAGAAGTTTTTGTGTTGGTAGCAAACAGATTCATCCTGAACACACAGATTTGATTTATATCCCAATTCTATTGGTATAAATCCATGTGTGTGGGGGGGGATGGAATGAATTTCTAATCAAAACTTTCTTTGCTCCTTATTATGAATCTATATCTTTCCTTCCCACCAATCTTCTTCTTCCCACACCTGACAGGATGACTTTTTCAGTCCCATGCAGTGGCAATTAATGAAATGCTAAGACCTGCTTATCATACTCTGCACTGTACCACATCCTACTGCAGGAATATTTCTAAAACATTTGGCAGCTGTCAAGATTTTTTGCTTAATTAATCAGGTGCCATATTTTTTTTTTCATTCGTTCACATTTGATGGGTAATGCAAACATGGCCTAGCTTAGGAACTATCATGATACAACTATATATTACAAATAGACACCTGAGGATCTGCCTAGCAGCTCACATGCATGTATCAGAAGCAGTAAGAAGAGAACAGTACAACAACCCCTTATGTTGGATATACTTGTTCTTTATGAACTAGAAATGGAAGGATTAATTTATATGATTGCCTCTTTTTTCCTAATTAGTAAGTTGAACAAAATGGAGTGTTCAGAAATTTTTATTCTACAAAAGTGGTTCCATCTTACATTATCCTTTGCATATATCCTTTGAACATGCTACTGTGATACATCCCAACAGTATCTGTGTTCATCCTGTGCTCCCAAGCTCTTTTTCCTCTGTCTTTTTCACAATTAATTGTCCCTCCCACTTCTTCCTCTGATAGAGTGCTATCTCTTTTTATTTATTTATTTATTTATTTATTTATTTATTTATTTATTTTGCTGTTCTGGGGATTGGACCCAGGGGCATTCTACCTCCAAGCTATGCCCCCAACCCTATTTTTTTCTTTATTTTGAAACAGGGTCTCACTAAGTAGTTGAGGTTGGCAGCAAACCTGTGATCCTCCTGTCTCAGCCTCCCAAGTACTGGGATTAGAAGTGTGTGCCACCACACCTGGCTTGATAGAGTACTATCTCACCAGATCTCTCCTGGTGAATAGAATACCATCCTGTTCTCACCACTGTGAGACTCAACTCTTACCCTCAGGTCAATCAGACTCATTTCATGTATGTATTTCAAAATCTCATTTCCAAAATGTTCTAATAAAAATAGGCTTGACATGGTTTGGTCATTCTACAGTATATACAGTTGTCAAACCATTACATTGTACCTCATAATTATACATATACAATTCTTATTTGTCAATTAAAAATAAAATAAATTTAAAAAGAGCCTGGCCTTCATTTAGATGAATTTGGTGACTGGGCCTTTATTGTAGTTGAAGGGCTCTTTGCTTCTCAGACATGTAGTTCTATATAAAGTTCTTCACTCCATGGGGGAAACCATAAAATATCCTCATAATTTGCTCCTAAGATTTTGACCATCAGAAGGAGGTTTTCGTGCTGGGCGTGGTAGCGCATGCTTGTAATCCCAGTACTTGGGAGGCTGAGACAGGAGGATCCGGGTTCGCGGCCAGCCTCAGCTACTTAGTGAGGCTTCCGCAACTCAGAGAGAGCCTGTTTCAAAATAGAGAATAAAAAAAATAGGGCTGGGGGTGGAGCTCGGAGGTAGAATGCCCCTGGGTTCAATCCCCAGTACCACAAAAAAAAGAAAAAGGAGTTTTTTGCATCCATTGTTATTATGTTTGGTGGCAGCTTTCTTGCCTTAAAATTGAGACATTATTAGAAAGACATAAAGTCTTAGACTAGCATTCATAATGTCCTTCTCTAGGATATATACCCCAAAGCTTTTGAGGGTGAAGCATGTCAATAGGCTGATGCATTCTGTAGGACTCCTTTTAACCTATTTTAGATGACAATTTACAATCTCATTATCTCCCCCAAACTCTCTGATCTTTATTCCATATCACATTTAACCTGCCAACACTGATTACATCTTCTAAACATTTCCAAATTCACAGCCGCTCCTAGGCCTGGGATCCCAGGAAATTTGTGGTACTTACACAGAAAGTCAACCGCATAGGCAATAACTGCGTGTCACATCTGATTTGGTGCCAGAAGTCATATGCCTTCAGAATGCATATTGTACCTTTCAGAACCCGTGACCAAGGTACTCTGCTGTGAACAGACTCTAGATAGTCTGTTTTTAGCCGGGTATTAGTAAGTTTGATACCAGCTGTGGCTTAAAGGGGCCCTCCATTTGAGGCTTGCCTTCTCTTCCTCTATGCGTAGAAATGTGAAAGCAAAATGTGAATGAGCCCGAGTTCGCCTCTGCTCCGAGAAACCATTTTGAATAGAATTGAAGCCCGGCAGTCAACAGCCTGCAAACTGCCAGACATATGTGTCAGGCCATCTGTTTTAGTCATTTTGTGCTGCATAAGAACACCCCAAAACGAAGCGGTTGAACACAGCATTTACTTTTCTCCAGAATATGGTATTTAGGAAGGGCTTGGCAGGGATAGATCAGCTTGCTACACTTATCAGCTGGGGTGATTTCAAGGCTGTGAGCTCACATCATCTGAAGACTTCCCTATCTCTGCTGGGGGGAGCTGACTGTAAACGGCGTGTGTCAGTTCTCCTCCCTGGGGGACTTCTCATATGGTTTCACTGTGAGAGCTAGTTTGGACCTTCTTTCAGTTTGGTGTTTTGAAAAATGGGTTCCTTGAGAAACAAAACCATAAGAAACTGTGTAGCCTTTTTTAACTTTTATTTTAATACTTTTATTGGTGTATTATAATCTCACATCATAATGTGGTTCATAGTGATTGTGATATAACCTAACTTTAGAAATTGTGCATCTGTGATAGACCCATCAAATTCAAGGGAAGGACAACTAGATCTTCAACACAGGAGTACTGACATCACATGGTAAGAAAAGATTTTGGAGTAAAATATATATTGGTGTGGATGTATGAAGAGAATACAATAGATTATTCTAGACTGCCCAGCCCCCACAGACCTGCCAGCAGACTTCAGCATCTTGAGGGAGCCCATATGACCCCAGTGTTAAGAATGGCCCAACTGAGCCCAGCCCAGGTTGCAACACCAAATAATGTGAGCTGATAAATGATGGTTGTTTCAAACTTCTACATTTTAGGACAGCTTGCTGTGGTGTTGGTCTAGGACCAGTCAGTCGGCTAAGGATGGAAAAGCAACAGAGATGTTGGGGATGGCTAGGAAAGCAGTGAGAAACTGTTGGTAGAGCTATAAAAGTGATGAGCAAACTCTGAGGAGGTTGGAAAAGGGAGGAAGGTGCTTTTAGGCCTTCCACATAAAGCGCACTCACTATCACCGTATCACCTTGCTAATACTAACATTCTTTAAATATTTTGACCAATCCAAATATTACCTTACTCGCACCTTAAAAATTACCATTATGGGGCATGCCTTCTACTCTCTGTCTTTATTTTCTCTCTCTCTCTTTCTTTCTTCTTTCTCTTTCTTTCCTTCCTTCCTTCCTTCCTTCCTTCCTTCCTTCCTTCCTTCCTTCTTCCTTCCTTGGAATTGAACCCAGGGACATTCTATCTCTGAGCTACAATCCCAGTCCTTTTTATTTTTAAATTTGAAACAATACCCCACTAAATTGATGAAAGTCTTGCTAAGTTGCTGAGCCTGACCTCAAACCTGCAATCTTCCTGTCTGGGCCTCCCAAGTACTGGGATTACAGGAATGCACCACCATGCCTGGCAAAGTGGCTGTTTTCAAATGTGCTTCCATGCCGGGCGTGGTAGTGCACACTTGTAATACCAGTACTTGGGGGCGGAGACCGGAGAATCCAGGTTCGCAGCCAGCCTCAGCTACTTAGTGAAGGCCCTCCTCAACTTCGTGAGACCCGGTTTCAAAATAAAGTATAAAAAGTAGGGCCGGGGGTGTAGCTCGGAGGTAAAACACCCCTGGGTTCAATCCCTAGTACTGCAAAAAAAAAAAAAATGTGCTTCTATGAGCTGACATTGCAGTACCCTTTAATCTAGGTAGTCGTGGGTTTTCTCTCACACTCAAATCTCCATGAGTAATATTATGGGATGTATTTGTTTGAATTCTAAACTCTGTGTTACATAAGGCTTATCTAGATTGCTCAGAAGATGAAAAATACAGACTTCTATGAGTCCTTAAAACTCTTCCAAACTACACAGTGCTCTTAGGATTCAGCATGCATATGTCTTGATGCATGTAACAATAGAGAATTCAAAATTGATTTAAAAAGGGCACATATAACTGAAAGAATGAGGATAAATATGGCTCCAGGTAGCATTCATTCTATGGCTTAGATGATTTGGTTTCTCTATCTTAGTCTCATTTCCCTTTGTGTGTGGGCATCCATTCTCTCCTACTGTATACTTCTTTGTTAAATATCCATCCAGCATATCAATACAAAAATACAGAGGCCATTGATCCTGCTATTTTTAACAGAAAATGTAGAGGGATAGGACTCTGTCTGCTTGGATCACATGCCTATCTTATACTAACTGTTGTAGCCAGGAGGGTTAAATGCTCAGAAGGTAGTTCAGGGCCATGTATTTGTTTATAACTGTAGAGAGAAGGAAAGAATAAATGCTAAAAGCCATATAACCTACAAATAAGCAAGAGCTGGCTCCTCAAAAAAATGAAATCATTTGTATACCAGCTTCAAACTGTCATATCTGATGTCCTAATTTTGTTGCTGGGTTATATAACTATATTTGCCTTCTCTTCTCACAATTTTTGCATAGAAAACTCACTAAGTGTGGCTGCTTTTAAGACACTCCATGTCCTTGAGATATTGCAGACCCACTAGCCTCAAACACACTGGCCCTAAACTACTATGTCTAATTAATTTTAAGAATGGTGAAACTTGGTCCTGCCCTTGGCCATCTTTTCCCATGAGAGAGTTTTGGAGATTATGGTCCATAGTCTCAAAAATAAGGGAAGCAAAGAAGAGGTGAATGATGTAATGATATTGAAATAAACAAAAACATTTGATTTAAAACAGTTAAAATTCCGATCATCACATAAGTTTCAATTTTGAAGGCATATTCCCATAAAAGTGTCTTCATTATTCATCCTAATTTGTCCTCCGTGCCATGAAAAACCTATTCCTTCTATTAATATACATGGATTATTAATGGAACAATGGGTTAAAACTCCGAAATAATGACAAGATTATGATAAGAAAATTTCTTTGTATTTTGAAATGATTAGTCACAATTTCATAGTTCTTTTTTGGGCTATGCCTAGCTGAATAGGTATAAATAGTTTCATAGACTTTCCTATTCAAGAAAACAAGTTATTCTGAATCACTGGAAATGAATTGGGACTTGAACAAGATTAAATTGGGCAGGGACTAAATATGTATGTGTCTTCATGCACTTGTGTTTTTATGTGTGTGTGTATATGTGTATGTGCATGTTTGTGTGTGGGATGGGAGAGAGAGAGAGAAGAGAGAGACGAGAGACAGAGAGAGGAAGAAAAGACTATGGAAGCAATTTCTCTAAGTGGCAAGATAAAATTCAGCAAAGAAAAATATGATATTGTTCAAATATATTGGCTAATTCATGTGCACTATTATTGATTATTCAGACACTAAAAGGGTCAGAACAAGCCAATTGCAAATATTAACATGGCTTAATTAAAATTGATCATTAATTCTTGAAGAAATATCAAGAGTGATACACAAAGTCTCTCTTTATGTGCTCTCTATTAAAGCCAAAGAATAAGAGATTCAAGTGATAAAAAGTAGTGAAAATGAGAATGACTACTTTAGATCACACTTTATATTTGATTTCTTCCAATCATGATTTGGATATTATCTGATCATTTCTTCAAATTTTGCCATCAGCTTCCACTCTTTGATGAAAATGCCCTTGATGTTTCATTTGCTTACTCTTCCTGGTAAATCTAATAGACAATAATTCTACCTTTCCCCACAGTAAGTATACTGTAAATCTCTTCTTTTTCTTTCACCAAATACCATTGCTTGGGGAAAGCATTATATAAATAAAGACAACATTCAAGCCTTGGAACTCATTTTAATTATTCTATGTTGAATTCCACAGTGCCTCCACAGTGCTATTAAAATAAAATCCAATCTCCCAGCAAGGTATAAATCACAAAGTCTTTCAGGTACCTCCCTGTTTTTGTGTCTCATTCCTACACTGTGAGTTTGTGAAGATTAGAAAGGAGCTTTACTCTCCTCATTTTCCAAACCATTTTATTGCAACAGAAAAAATTTTGAAGTACAAGTTGCCCAATGTATATATTTGTGGGTTATCAAAAAATTTATTGATGAAAAACCAGATGATTGTTCAAGTATACCACTAATTAGTAAGGAGAATATGCTAAAAATAAGGTCCCCTGCCACCTTAGTTTAATTTCTTTTTAGTACATATCAAAATACTTCATTGCTAGTCCTATTTTTGAGTAAATAACCCTGATCAGGCTTAAGAAAAATCGTAAATTGAAAAAACTAGTGTTTAATGTTCCTAGTCTTTTGGTAGACTAAGTACTCCCTGCCCCTCTTACACACACATGTATACACACTAACAATCCACAGTTGCTGGACATGGTGGTATACACCTGTAATCCCAGTACTTGGGAGGCTGAGACAGGAGGATCACAGGTTTGAAGCCAACCTCAGATACTTAGCAAGACCCTGTTTCAAAAAAATAAATAAATAAAATAAAACAAAAATGACTGGGGATGTAGCTTAGAGGTAGAATACCCCAGGATTCAACCCTCGGTATCAAAAAAAAAAGAAAGAAAAGAAAAACAATTCACAAAAAACATAAGTTCTTGTCTACCCAGTTTTCTCTATCATAATTTATTTCAATAAAGATATTTTTTAATACATTAAGTACCAAGGACAATGGGAGACACATGAGATAAAGACCAAATAAAATTTAAGGTGTACCAGGAAGGAGATATGTCATTATTACAATACTGATTGGTTACTTTGGTTTCTGTTTTAAATTTCACATTTTATTTGTGTACATTCAAAAACAAAGTATTTCCTTCCTTTCAGTGAGATTGCTATATTGTTTTTGTGGAAGCAGATGGATATAGATGTAGTTCCTATACAGCTTCTTTTTCTCTAAGGTAGCACCAGATGAATTAAGTTTGAAAAGTCCTACATAGAACAAGCTCTGAAAAAAATTAAAATGCATAAATAATTTTTCTACCCTTTGCTTAATGTCACAAACTCTCCTGAGGTATGGAATAAATACCGGTAAGACATTCTGCACAAGAATTTCCCAGTCTTGAGTATCTAAAATATACTTTTATTTGTCTTTCCCCTTAGGGCTGTAAAAATGTTAGACATTTCAAAAGTTATCCTTAAGTGAACAACTTTGCAAGGTTTTAAGATTGCTGTCTGTAGTCAATGTCATCATTTGATGGACTAAAATAATTAAAAGCAGGAATATTTTCTTGTTTCAAATACTTTTTCCAGGAAAATCCTGAATGAGTATATGAATTTTAATCTTGGATTGCTGTTTTACTTATTGATATGAGAGGGGTGATTTATTTGAACTACATTCGAATGAGTAGGAATAGTATTTGAGTTGGAGTTAAAATTCTAATTCACCACCTATTTTTGGTCATCTGGGTCAAAATAGAGCAAAGCTCATCTACTTCATTTAAAATTTAATTATTCTGACCAACATAGGCAGACAATTGAATTAATTTAGAATGACCTATGATGTTTGTTTGTAGAGTAAATTATTTTCCCTAAATTCTTTGGCAAATTGGTTTTAACTTCATTGTGTCATAGTGTGTCCTATTTAAAATTTTCCCTATTGGATATTTTTGAACTATTAAACAAGCCCATTTATGATTTAACTGTAATAGTTTTCAAATTTACTTTGGCACAGAATCACAGATCAACATCTATGAGACCTAGCATATAGACGATTCTCTGTATATTTCTGCCTAATTGTTACTTAATTAATGGATTCATTAATTACCTAATTAATTACTTTAATGTATATTTTTGTCTCTCCCCCATAATGTAAATCTCATAGTTTTATTTGCTGCTTTACACTCAATTTCAAGATCGGTGCTTGTCATGAATAAGCACTCGTGATTTTTTTAAAGAAAAGAAACACAGGAAGAGGAAAGAAATATGGAACGAAGGAAGCAAGCAGCAAAGAAGTAGGGATTTGCTGCATCTCTTCTGAAGGATCTAGGATTGAGAGAAAGCTTATGTGATTATTCTATTTCTGTCCATGGTGCTGTATGAGTTCTATATTCTTGAGTCCAAGAGGTGTAATGGTGGCAGTAAACAAGGACTTTTAGAGCTGGGAATTCTCTATAAAGAGCTCATGGGTTACATAGTATAATTTTCCTATTCTTTTTTTTTTTTTGTGGTACTGGGGATTGAACCGAGAGGCATTCTACCTTTGACCTATACCCCCAGCCCGATTTTGTTTTGAAACAAAACAAATAAAATGGAGAGTCTCAAATAAAATTGAGAGTCTCACTACTTGCTGAGATTGTCCTCGAACCTGCAATCCTCCTGTCTCATCCTCCCAAGTACTGGGATTACAGGTGTGCGCCACCATGCCCGGCTAATTTTTCCTTTTCTTATAATTAGTTTATTTTGACTTCTCTGTAAGCAAAACTCTGTAAGCACACCACTCACACTCCCTGCTCCTGAGTTTTATACCAGCCAGGTATCTAAATAATAGCACCTACAAGGTACTTGTTTTATGTATGGGAAGAAATATCTTGGCAGAATTTGTATTGAAGTTAGAGGCCCACACTAAGATTTCGATTAAATGTCCACCAATTAAGAGCTTCAATACCATGTTGCATAATTTGTACTACTTGAGGCAGTCTGTTCTAGCTTGTAAAGAAAATCAATCATTAGAATTTTTTAATATTGAGAAACAGTGGGAAAAAAAGGGCATCCTCATAATTTCCACTGACTTTGGCTCACTGGAACAAAACCACAAAAATGCATCAACATTATAATCAGCTTTGATAGTTGTTATTCACCTGAGATTGAGTATGTGGCAATTCTCCAAAAGTAAATAAAAATTTGTATTTATTTATTTATTTTGGCACTGGGAATTGGACCCAGGGGTATTCTACTTTGGTGCTGCACACCAACCCTTCTTATTTTTTTTTTTATTTCAAAACACAGTCTCCCTAAAGTACTGACGCTGAACTTGAACCTACGACCCGCTTGTCTCAGCCTCCCAAGAACTGGGATTATAGACATGCACCACGGTGCCCAGCAAAACTGTGTCTTGTTATAAAATATATTGCACAGGACAACACGCTGCTTTGGTTGATGAAGCAATCAAAATAAAGTGAAGAAGTTCTTTTGATTTTATTTTGATTTCTAAGTTTGCCAGGCTGGCCTCAACTGTCACCTTCCTGCCTTAGCCTCCTGAGTGTCTGGGATTGCCATCTCATCCAGCTCAAAAGCAGATTTTGACTATTATTTTGAAGTAGTTCTGAATAATACCATCTACCTGCCAAAAATTTTTCAACTTCTGAGTTTCTGGCAAATCACTCTTCCTGTTGATAGTTGCATTCCTCAGAATCACAACCAGCATAGGCTGCAGTAGATGCTAATCTCCACCAAGGTCAAAACACTTCAGAAAAAAAATTTCATCCATTATTTCTACCATGTCATAGAACACTACCATTCTAAGTTACCATAAAAATGAATACATAAATTTATGTGGTCGTTCAGTTTGTCTTTCCTACATCTCATCTATGTAGGACAATTGCTGTCTCTGTACTTCAACTCTGTCTCCCACAAACTTCAAGTGTATCTCCCCCAAATTCTTAATTTTCATGGCATATTAAAATGATAAAATGTAATAATAAGGAAATATAAAAATAATAACTACTAGTGCTATTTACCCTTCTGATGAATGAATTCATTTTATAAATTCAGAAAATGCATTGCATATATTGGATCACAACTAACTTGTCACTTGTATCCTTGGGTAGTTCAAATATTTTCTTTTACTCACCCAAACCAGATATTATATTTTTGTCAAAGATATGGATTTCTTTGAAGTCTTTTCAGTAGGATTCTACTTATTTACCATTCCACATGTACGTCTGATCTTTGGGAGTAGTGTTGGTTTTTTAATACCCCATTGCTTAAGGTTATTAACCCTTCATCCTACATCAAAAGCTGTACCCTGCTGAAGTGGGTGCCATTCAATAAACACTGCTAACTTTGTTGCAAATCTCTTATCAAATCTAGAAGATTCTTGAATCCTCCAGCATCCTTTGAAGACTTTTTCATCAGAATAATTCTTCCCTCTATTACATGTTATGCCATTATCCTATGTGATTTTACCAGACACATGTCTTACATATTTAAAAATGGAGCCTTCCAGATCCAAGAGTCCTCTTAATAGTCATCTATGAATTCATAGATTCATACATTTTAATTTGGTCAGTGATATTAGAATAATATCATATGTATTGTTGAGCAAAATGTGTTACTGTCAAATATAAATTTATAATTCCAAGGATAATATAATAATTTTTATCCAAATTCTTCAATCATTGGTTTTTTATTACAAGTAGTAATTCCTTCATCAAGACTACAGTATTTTTAATTTCTGAATTTCTTTTTTCTTCTTTCTTTCATCTTTACACTTATCTATTCATTCATTTTATATATATATATTCTATATAGACTTCCTTCTCTCTATAGCTAGATCACATGGTATAGCATTTCACAAACATTTTATATAATTCCTTTATGCCATTTTTTTCTGTTTTTCTGGCAAAGCCACAAATCTAGACCAACCCATTCTTTTCATTTATCTAAAAAGTATAATTATTAAACTTTTTATTGATAAGGGGCATAAAGGAGATGATGAAAGATAGCTTTGAAGAATGGTTTAGAAAGAACACTTAAGCCAGAATTAACCTTCAACATCCCAGAACAGAGATGTTGTGTTACAATCAAAAGATTAATTCTTACAATTTTTATTGAATAGTATAGTAGATTCAATTGAGAAGGTAGCACTTTGGTTTTAATTGTTCAACCTTATAATTTACTTACTTAAAATTTATCCTAATTTTGTGAATATCAATTATCAATGGATTGGTTATTTTTATTGACATGGCTTAAAATTTATATGAATGAAATAGTCGATATATTTTGCAAAATAAATGAGAAAAGTAAATTTTTATGGATACATTTTTTTGAATATCTCATATTAAACACATGAATAATAAATAAAAGTATAGAATCATCAATTTCTTCAATCATTTTGGAAAAATATAAAATGAGTGATTTCGATGTGCACAGTTTCTAAGAGCTATTCCTCTAAGAGCTATTGACTGGACAGTGAGAAATATACAAATTGAGGTCATTGATTTCTTGGAAATTATAATCCAGTGTTTGGAGAGCTAAAACGTAAACTAATAATAGAAAACCAAAGCACTTTCATATTATTTAATATTCTGTAAAAAAAGTGATAAAGTAGATAATTTAATATAAAAGGTCACCTTTTATTTGTTTGTCAGGAAGGCTTCTATTGGAAGAGTACATTTGAATTATAGGTTGAATTACAAAAAGAAATAAATCATGTACATTCCAAGCAGAGGAAATAAATGGCACAATGGCCGTAGGAAGGAGAAGAGATTGGTTTGGCCCAGGAGTAACAGAAGACCAGTTTATCAGCGGTACAGTGAGCATGAGGAAGAATGACATAAAATGAAATCTTAAGAATTAGATGGAATCTAAATATGTTGGAGGCCATGTGAATGGTTAGAATTTCTAAATTTTGTGGCGATTGAAACTGAGTCACAATAGGAGCTAGTTTGCATGACATTTATCAATTATGATTATGGGTACATACATGGATCGATCATATGCTACCCTTTTAAAAATTTACTGTACTCTCATCATAGATGAAGATGAACTTTCTTGGTCTCATTAACTAAATATATAAGTGTATAGACAGGTAGATAGCAAGATATTCCAATATGAGTTATGCTAGGACTTTTTTTACTTTATATTTTTGGGTGCATTGTAATTTTACATCATATTGGGATACAGGGTGTTAGAAAAATACATGCACACAACTCTTATTCCCCTCCTGACTGGTTCCCCCCTCCCTCACCTTCACCCTGCAAGTCTTTAAGAACACATGATAGAAATAATGGCATGAACGTTTAAAAAAGTCTTTTAGTTCATTTTAAAGCCAGGTTTGTAGAAATAGAATTACTGTAGTTTTTGGAAACATTAGAATAGAGACCAATTTTTAAAATAAACATATCAGAAGAAAAATTGCAAATATATGTAGTTTTACAGAACGATGCAATAAATGGTTCCAAAATATCCATTTCTGTTGAGGATATAGGAAAAGAAAAAATAAAATGTGTTTTATTATTTTTACCAAACATAAAACAAAACAAAATACTTCA
The DNA here is from genome assembly GCA_004027185.1 of Glis glis. NCBI lineage: Eukaryota > Metazoa > Chordata > Mammalia > Rodentia > Gliridae > Glis > Glis glis. The sequence continues at coordinate 89,815 of PVJS01001695.1, forward strand.
ACACCTAAAAGTGAAAGATAATAAATATAAAACCTTTAGAAGAAAAGCTGGAGATAAATTTTATACATTGAGTGAGCAGAATTTTGTTTATTGTAAGGTAGAGAAAAAAAGCATGTAAGTATGCTAAAATTTAGATGTCTATATGAAAGAAGATACCTTGGCTATGTGGAAATCAGTATGCTTAACTTGGAGAAACCATTTGCAAAACACAAAATTAACTGCAAGCTAGATACAAGTGAGTTATTATGATAATATTTACAGCGATGAGAACATGTAATCATTAAATGTAGGGAAGTTTATGTTTTCTATTGAAAGACAACCCAGAATTTGACTTTGCTATTTAGTTATTCCATGAATGTTCACAAGCTGTGTGCTCGTAGAAATTATTAATTCATTTGTAATAAATAAGGGATAAACTATGATATTGAAATTTCATTCATTTATTTTATTCTATTATTTCAATGGCCCCTTCTAATGAAATTTCCTGGAATGCTATATTTTATTTGGTTTAATTTAATATGTAATTTTTTTCTGAATCTTTCAGAGTGAGCTTTTTTGTTATCTTAATCTGTACTCAAGCAGATCTGTATTCAACATTTTCTATTTGAAAGTATAATAGATATAGCAATAGCACATTTCATTTGTTTACAACATATTTACTTATTTATTTATGATTCTGGGAATTGAACCTAGGGGCATTCTAATTTTTGTTAAACCCACCCCTCAGCCCTTTCTTTTTTTTATAACAGGGTCTCATTAACTTACTATGGGCTGGCCTCAAACCTGTGATACTCAGGTCTCAGTCTTCCAAGTACTGGGATTAGAGACATGTGAACCACTACACCTCACAACATAGTTAAATGAGTGATGCAAAGAAATTGCTAATAAATCAAGTCATGTTCATATATCTCTTTCTTCTTTGTACTAATGACAACACACAGTGTCATAATTAGGGATTGAACAAATACTACTTTCTTCCTGGGAGGGAACTATCTAAAGTAATTTAGTATTAAGCATGATCTTCTATGGTAATTGCCTATTTATTCAATTATCTTATTTCATCTAATTAATAAAATATCTAAATAACACAAAAGAATTTCCAACTTGGTTTTATAAAAATTAATCTACAATGTATCTCAAATTTTATTTTCCATGAAATTAGTAAATAATATTAATTTGAAAGATGATATCCTCATTATTATACTGCTTATTAATTTTTCACTCTACTTTGATTCTTAAGTGTTGAACAATGAAGTAATAATCCAAACAAACACTGAAATTAGTGTCCTCAGATGATATTATGTCTTCAATTTATTTAGCTGGAGAAATAATAGAAACATATAGGAAACCGATACCAATTTTTCATGTTAATTGTAATAGCAAGTCAAACTCCTCTATCAAAATACTGCTCTTATCAAGAAGATTAAATGATGCCAAAACACTATTTCAACTGTTCATTGTCATTTAAAATTTAAAGTGAGCCGAAAGTAATTTAAATAAGCCATATCATCTGTTTTAGTTCATGCCTAGTGATTGAGTTAATGCCTAGTGTTCAGAGGACAGCAATCTCTGGCATCTGGATGATTTCTATAGTTTGAATGCATCTCCCCAATTCCTGTGTTGAAACAATTGTAAAGATGATAATATTAAGAGGTGAGGCATTGAGGAATTAAGTGTTGAGGCTCTGCCCAAAAGTATGGGATAAATGACATTTTAAAAGAGGTGTGAAGCTATTCTTCCATTTTTCCCTTATGCTAAATGAAAACACAATGTTTGTCCTTTTCTATGGTATTTTGTTATAGCAATGGAAATGGACTGAGATCCTGTTAATGATGGAATAAGATGCACAGGATAGCAATTTGGGTTGGGGGTCATTAGTTATACTCAGGGATTTAATTATTTAGTCAAGATCTTTCTCTCAGCCTTCCCCAAAGGACACTTTTCCTTTTATTAGGGTAACTATATATTAGAGAAAAAAATAATCAGACTTTTGAGAACTAACAGTTTCTGAACTGCCACTAATTTCAGAAGGCATAAAATGTCACATTGGCCAGGCATGGTGGTGCACGCTTGTAATCCCAGTACTTGGGAGGCTGAGACCAAAGGATCCGGGTTCGCAGCCAGCCTCAGCTATTTAGTGAGGCCCTCTGCAACTTAGTGAGACCCTGTTTCAAAGTAAAGAATAAAAAATAGGGCTGGGGGGTGTAGCCCAGAGGTAGAATCCCCTGGGTTCAAAACCTGGTACCACACACACACACAAAAAAACAAAAGTCACATTGGCTCACCATTTAGTGTAGGGGTTTATGGGGGACAAAAACATCAATGAAGTTTTTACAAGGCTCATCTCACAATAGGCCCAGTGCATTCCCAAACTCATTCTTTGAGTGATTTTCCCAGTTCCAGGATGCATAATTTGAAGAGACATATTCAGCAACTGGAAGAGTCTCCATAATGGTTCCCCAATCAGTGAAATAGGGACTATTATAGTGGGAAAAACCAATTGAATAAAAGTAAAACTGCATATAACAAGAAAAATAGTAAACAAACAAACAAAAAGCAATACCATATTCCTGAAGGGATTGCAAAAATTATTGTCAAGATTAAGAACTTTAAAGATGCAGGACTGGTGATTTCTACCACACTCCATTTTGAATCACCCATTTGGCCTGTGCAGAAAACAGAAAGATCTTAGAAAATGGCAGTGGGTTATAGGCTTAACCAAGTGGTAACTCCAATTACAATCACTGAGTCAGATATTATTTCATTGCTTGAGCAAATTATTTCCTTTGGTGCCTAGCATCTAGCTACTGTTATGTCAAATGTCTTTTTTTCTATCCCAGTCAATAAGTACCACTAAATTAGTCTACTTTCTGACAGCAAGGCCAGATAAACACCTTCATTGTCCTACCTGATATTGTCAACTCTCTAGCCCTATGTCATAATTTAGTTCACAGGGATCTTTATTAAATTTTCCTTTCAGAAGACACTAAAGAGGTTCATTACACTGATGACCTTATAGTGATTGGACCTAGTGATCCAGAAGTAACAACTACTCTAAACTTATTGGTATGGTATTTGTATGGGACTGAAAAATAAATCCAAGAAAATTTCAGATGCCTTCTACCTCAATGATATTACTGAGAGTCTAGTAGTTGGGGGCATGCTGAGATATCCTTTCCAAGGTAATGGGTAAATTTTATTTTCTGGCTCCTTCAACATCTAGTATCCCATTTGGGTTTTGGAAGCAATATATTATTCATTTGAGTGTGTTATTTGAACTTATTTGCTAAACAATAGCAATAGCAACAAAATGAAAACACTAGGTTGGGGTGGGTCTCGAAAACCAGAAAGCTCTGCAACAGGGCCAGGCTGGCATGCAAGCTACTTTTCTACTTGGCTCTTAGATTCTCACAGATCCAATCGTGGTTGAAGTGTCAGGGGCATATAGGGATAGTACCTGGAGCCTTTGGTAGGCCTCAATAGGTGAATCAGAGCTGGGCATCGTGGTACACACTTGCAGTCCCAGTACTCAAGAGGATGAGACAGGAGAATTGCAAGTTTAAAGTCTGTACAGGAAGTTAGTGAAACCCTAGTTCAAAATAAATAAATAAATAAATAAATAAATAAATAAATAAATAAGTAAAGTAGAGCTGGAGATGTAACTCAGAGGTAGGTTTTTAGAGTAATTTAGAATAATTATTCTTTTGAGAGATACTTTGGGCTGCTACTAGACCCTAGAATAAATCAAATCCTTAACCATGG